>NQII01028161.1:0-11730 GCA_002778355.1 Clitarchus hookeri
GGTTGCACGTCTGTCACGTTTAGTGATTCTCGTCAGTCGTCGTTTGTCCCGTTCGTTCACGATCCTTTTCCGGCACCAGCGATGTCAAAGACTTGATATTTTACCGGATTCCCGATATTCACGGTACACTCGTGAAATGGTCGTACGCGAAAATCCAAATTTCATTGCTACCTCGGAGATGCTATGTCCGATCTCTCGTGCGCCGACTATAACACCACATTCAAACTCACTTAAATCTTGATAACCTGCCATTATAGCAGCAGTANCCGACTATAACACCACATTCAAACTCACTTAAATCTTGATAACCTGCCATTATAGCAGCAGTAACCGATCTAGCAAGTTTGCCATACGCTTGTTGTCTTATATAGGTGCTGCCGACTGTATCGCGTTACTCTGATTGGTTCCATACCTCTGTTATTTGCATACGCACGCCTATACTAGTTTTTTGGCTCTCCAGTGTATAAGTCAATTTTCCGCAAATCACCGACGAAACTTCTGTACATAGGACAGTCAGTGCTTAACTTTAAACTACTTGCAATTACGGAAAATGAATTTATTCATCAGGTGATTCACAAATGTTCGATAAACATAAGCCATATTTAAAAATAATAAATAATAATAATAGTTACACCAAGGTGGTAAAGTGATCATAACACTCGTGACCCACCACCGTGAACCAGGCTTGATTCCCGGAAATGTTAAACCCAGATTTTTGTATGTGAGGAACGTGGCGGACGTTTCCTCAGGTAGGAGGGTTTTTTCGGCATACTCCTTACCCGTGACCTTGCATTCCTTGTTATTCCATCTTCACCTCCTTTCCCCCTCTCTCACACACATTGACACACACACACTCTCTCTCTTTTTCTCTCTCTATTCGGAACGGTGACTCCCACTTACATGAGGCGAATTTATTTTCTTCTGCACACGACCCCAACATTTCCTCTGCTTTGCCAACAGAACTGTCAAAAATAACTCATTAAAACAGTGGCTGAATGTTTGTTTACATTTTGTTTATTAACAGACCGTTGGACTTAGTTCCATGTATACTTGGACAGAGAACGTGTACCAACTTCAAAACACGTATTACTGCAAACAATGGACTAACATTAGTCGAAGATACGTAATTTCGACACTTCCAAGCGGCTGGAAAGCAGTTTGGTGCCCGCCCATTGATGCGCAGCGAAGAGAAGCGGTGCGAAGCGAATTTCTTCCGTAAAAGGAAACTTCCGTGTAATAAAATGGGAGCCTATCCACTGTAGAGAGGCGGGGCAAAGCGACGCGTTGTCGAGGGAGAAGTCTTCTGGGCAAGCAATCGACATTGCGTCGCGTCGCTTCTCGTTGGGTGGTCGGTAGGAGAAATGAACTATAGCGAAGTGGTAAATATGTCAACTTCTTCACACTTCGGACACTACCGGGTGAACTTTATAGAACGAAATACATGGCACGTACTGGCATATTGATACTGCTATTGTGTGATGCTGCCGTCTTCCATCTCTTAAAGTTTTCGTTTACATTTAATGTAAATACTGTCTTTTTTACAGTTTGGTACATATTAAAATATTAGCAAGGATTTTGTTCAGCACTTATCTCGTGGTATCGCCTATTCAGGCGAAATAAAGCACGATCTTTTGTCAATTAATGACTCCCGGATCATTAAAAAAAACATTATGCATTTTTAAGTAGATAAAGTTATCCGGCATTTGTTGAGCTTCTTTATCTGTGTGAAAGTCATAAGTTATAGTAAGGCGGGAGGGAGAGTTGTTAACTTTTTCAAGTGTAATGTGGCAGATTAATTATATTTGACTGACTGTGGTGAGCGAGGACATCCTTATGTCCCTACTCGCTTCGTTACACCACGCCGAGCTCCAATGACTATGCTTCTCTTCGCCTAGCTTCAGTGGGGAAGCACGTGTTCAGTGTTGGTAGTGGGTACATTTGTCACCGCGCAGCTGGCATGCATGTTCTCTGCGCGGCAGGCCCCGGCGCGGAACCTGTAAGAGCTGATCAAGAATATGGGAGCGGCGCTCAACAAGATGTGCGCCAAGTGCCCGAGGAAGTACCGGCGCAGGCAGCAGCAACACACGACGACCCACGGCGAGTCACTTCGCCCGCACATCGTGGTAAGTCTCNGTACCGGCGCAGGCAGCAGCAACACACGACGACCCACGGCGAGTCACTTCGCCCGCACATCGTGGTAAGTCTCGCACCAAAGTCATCCATTTCCACGGCTGCCGACTTGTTTTACTATGGCTGGTACGCATCGACTAAAGCCTCATCGACAGTGCGTCATTTAAGACGGATCCAATGGGTCGATGAATTATGTGATGAGGCGGGAGGAANGCATTACCAACAAGACATATTTTCGCTGTGTTTTTATTCATGTTGATTATGATTTAAATAGTGTACATTTATAAGTAAAATAATACAAATTTCAATTAAATTTAATATTGGCATTAACATAAGTATAAAACGCTTTTGATATACGACATATTTAGGAAACAATCAGACATTATATTTTTAGGCAATTATTCAAAGGTGTGATTAAAAAAATGTGAAGATACCGCGAATAAGCTATAGCATCGAATGACTGGACACAGCAGGTTCACGGCTAATCGAGAACTCTGAGGTGGTAGAGTTTCTGCTCCTGTCCATTGTGTATCTTTCCTCGTCATGATAAAATAAACTTTGTCGTGGAAATGTCTAGAAACTATGTGTCGATAATGTGCCGCGGGAATATTTATAAATGTAAATAATTTCTAACGCACCGTATTTAACTCCAGCCTTCATAAAATCAAGACCCAATTTGAGCTTTACTTGTTTAACAAGGCATTAAAACATAAAAATACTTTATATGATTCACTGCCAATTTAACAGGCAGACAGAAGCAGAAAACTTTAAACGTTTTTTTTAATAAACGAGCCACGGTGAAAGTTGTAATTATATTCCCAGTGCACTATTACATCATAGTTACGTCAAACAACATGTAGAAGCCGCGGTAACGCAGCGGCTAGATCGCTCGCCTCTAACAACGCGAGCCGGGCACGATTTATGGCGGGGTCGTGCTGAAAGATGTCACTGGTCAGCGGGTTTTCTCGTGAATATCCCGTTTCTCCCGCCCTTGCGATCCGGCATTGCTCCACATTCACCTCGTTTCACCCTCATTGGCTCCCAGGACCTCGCTAAGAGCCGCCCAAAGCTCTCCTCTCCACTCCACCAAAAACACAAGTGAAAAAATATGACTACGAACCTAGTTAACCCTGACTAAGATCTGTTAGAGACAGTTAAACATTATCAGAATACCCTTTGCATAATGCCCAAACGAACGCTTAATAATTGTAAGTAAATGGAAATAAGTGTTTCTGGACACCCCAGACACTGCAGCACGGTAATTATTGGCTGTTTAAGGATAATTGACCACTTTTGAAATCAACGTTTGTAAAATTTCACTGCCTCTACCTGCATATATATTAACGCACACATTGATTGCTATACGCCCAGCAAAGTTGGTAACGTCGGAGAAAAAATAGTGCTATTTCTTAACATTGAATTAAAATTGCCAAATGAAAATTTGTGAATATTGAAATAATTTATTTTGCTTTCTGATATTTTTAATGCATATAAGTGCAAGACTTTACAAATCTGTAAAAATTTTACTTTCGTAATAATTTTACAGTTTCACTTTACAAACACATGAATAAAGTGATTAAGTCCATGGCAATAATAATTGTTACATATGGCGGAATAATACACAAATTAGCTTAGGTATTGAGCAGGCAGGGCCTTCAGAAGTGGTCAGTGAACAGCCTAGGCCAGACACGTGCTCCCTCCTGCGCATGCGCGACACGCGGTCAACTGAAGGCGTGTGTGGTCCTCAGGTGCCGGGCGCCATGCCGTGTACGAGTAGTGACACTCGCGGCTTGGCGACTAACACAGCTTCCTCGGACAAGATCCCCGGGGACCGCGCTGCAGTCCAGGGTGCTGACAGCTTAGGTGAGTACCACCACTCAGTATTCTTCCTGGCAGTTATTTTCCGCGTCTGAGCCAGAGAGGCGTGGAATCGATTAGAGCGACACTGCCACGCACATCAAGTGCACCATCGCCTCTAAGCAAAAGGCTGTGAACTGGCGTGCAGTGTCTTCGTAATGCGTATACCTAAGAGACTGTAAGTGATGACCTTATAATTTAATTGGTGAAAAGTCTGGAGCGAGGTTCATGCAGGGCCATTGATTATTTTTGTATGTATCTGGCGTGAGTATTTTGAGATGCAGCGATTTGAAAAAGTCGGATATAGCCATGTTGGAGTACTCCGAAATGGTTTTTCTAATGTACGTGAAGTCTTGAAATAATTCAGTAAACCTCTTCTGACGTATGTGTTATTTTCATAGATCAGTGCATTGGATGCACGTTTAATAGTTTCGTGGAAATACGTGTATTTAAAACACTCTGCAACGAGTTCAAGCGCCAGGTCGGCGGGTCCCTTAAGGCCGATTCACAATGAAGTTAAAATTGAGCAAGTTGTGTTCAGATATATATCGAGCAGCAGCATATTCAAATTGAATTAAAATCATTGCTGAGGTACATTTTCCACANGTTGTGTTCAGATATATATCGAGCAGCAGCATATTCAAATTGAATTAAAATCATTGCTGAGGTACATTTTCCACACGAGAAGTTGACCGAACTTTACCATAACGCAAAGTTAATGTAGTTTTGACCAATCAGATTCAACTGCCTATTCTCTCCTTTTGTTTTCTGTATGCATTTTTATTCCTACCAACTTCCGACCACTTTGTTTATTGTGTACTACTGTATTATATCATGATATACATTAAAGTTTAAGTTTTGACTGTGTGTATGCGAGTGATGAACAAATTAACGATTTTAAAATCTCAAAAATGAAAGAAAATATTTGGGTGCAAGTTGACGTCACTATTGTGGGCACGAAGAGGAAAACGTTTCTAATATAATAAAAGTTGTTAATATGTATATTTAATTGTGAATATACACAAGCTTTCCTTCATATCCCAGATACAGCATGTTTGGTAGTGCAGAATTGCAACTCGGAACTTAATGCTATTTTTCTCAACTCTATTGTAAACAGCTCATGTTTATTAGTTCTTATTAGATTCATACTTTTGTACAACACTTCTTTTTCAAACAGTCATAAAACCTTATCTCATTCCTAACTACAGTATTTTTCACACCCTTTGCTCTTTTCTTTACATCACCTTCCACATTTAAGGCATACATTTTGGCTCTTAAACCAATAAATTCTTCGTTATTTTCCCATTACATTCATGTTTCATTTTGCCTATAATTTTCTTATTTATTTGTGGCATGTTATATTTATATTANTGACTGTGTGTATGCGAGTGATGAACAAATTAACGATTTTAAAATCTCAAAAATGAAAGAAAATATTTGGGTGCATGTTGACGTCACTATTGTGGGCACGAAGAGGAAAACGTTTCTAATATATATTTTCAACAATTATACATATAAATTATGCGAATATACACAAGCTTTCCTTCATATCCCAGATACAGCATGTTTTGTAGTGCAGAATTGCAACTCGGAACTTAATGCTATTTTTCTCAACTCTATTGTAAACAGTTCATGTTTATTAGTTCTTATTAGATTCATACTTTTGTACAACACTTCTTTTTCAAACAGTCATAAAACCTTATCTCATTCCTAACTACAGTATTTTTCACACCCTTTGCTCTTTTCTTTACATCACCTTCCACATTTAAGGCATACATTTTGGCTTTTAAACCAATAAATTCTTCGTTATTTTCCCATTACATTTATGTTTCATTTTGCCTATAATTTTCTTATTTATTTGTGGCATGTTATATTTATATTATTATTATTTGGATAATCACTTGTATCAAATGTTCGATCATTTCTTTCATGTCACTGTAGAACTCTGATGTTTTTATACAATATATGTATGAGTCAGTATTTTGATAGCATAGTTCAATATTTTCCCCATACTTTGGTTTCATCACATTATAGTGAAAATCGTACATTAAGGTCTTTGACAAGTCAAGTATGCTCATTCAAACATAAATGGGCTTGTTAAAGCACATTTTTGTTTTATTCATGTGAACTGCGAACAAAGAGTTAGTAAATATTATTCTATCTTTAAAATTTGGTTCAGCCACTAATTTATCCACTTGCTTGCTGCTTGTGCACAACCGTATATCCACTCTGTTTCTAATGTTCTCCATTGTTTTACCGAATACAGAGTTGTTCATTAGTTTATAGAAGTCCTTTTCAAAATAATTAGATGCCTTCGTTAGCATATTTGTGTTTAGATAAATATAGGACTTGAGCCAGTCTGATTTGTCAAACTCCAGTAATCTATGGATCTTCTTCAACTTCATTCCGAGGGACAGATATTGCTTAAGATTTGCGTGGTAGTGCAGTACATATCTTTCTTTGTCATATTGGTTAGTTAATAATTTAGGCATTTGCGAGCCTTAGGGTATTCTATTCTCTGGAGCCAGTGGTAGATATTTGTGAAGGTCGCGTAGTTCATGTGGATACTCCAAATCAACTTCCAATTATAGCCTTTTTTTGGCATCATCTCGAATTTTTGTCACATCNCGTGTAGTTCATGTGGATACTCCAAATCAACTTCCAATTATAGCCTTTTTTGGCATCATCTCGAATTTTTGTCACGTCTATTTTTGTATTTCTCCACTTAAACCCACCGTGAGGTAAATACCGACTCATAACCCATCCATATAAGTTATTGGCATCCAGGTATGCCAGATAAGAGGCTTCAACTTTGGCATAATAATCATTCATGTATTTATTATTTGCTTTGGCATACCTCTTGCAACATTGTGATATTCCACCACGAATAACTTTTTCGATCATCAAAATAATCTTGTAATCCGTTAGTAATTCTAGTTCTGTTTTAGTATGTTTGATCATAGCATCTCACGCTAGCCCTGGTGCTGTGAAATACCATGCAGGATCTAGCTTATATGTTTTGAGACATACATGTCTAAAGTTTTCTATAATATCATCCAATATCAGTACATCTGTTTTGTTATACAACTGGTATACTCTCCTAAGGATTTTATGTTGAAAGTTTTCCACACCTTTTTTGCAAACTTGTAGTCTTCATCTGTAATATCACATTTGTTGAATTTGTTGTAAAATGCATTCTTATTAGGTAGTGATGTCTCACAAAATTTTTCAACACTATCCATGTAGTCATATGGGTAAACGCCTTTCCTTGTAACACGATCTAGAAGTTCATTGGAAAAATGTTTACTCGTTTCCCGGAATTGACTTCTGGAAAGATTGCTAGAGAGCTTATCGATGCTGCTAGCCATCAATTTAAATGAGTCAATAAATCTTAGATTTACGCCCTCACATACATGTTTAGTGGAAGAAATATATTTTTCCTCATTGTTGGGAATTAGGTCAATTTTATTTTCATCGATGCCCAGCTCCTTTACAAATAAATGTGTGTCATATCCAGATAGAATGTGTATAAACACAGGAACAAAACATGGATTTCTATAGGATAAGTTACAATCTTTGTGTGCGGCTCCTCTAAATTTACCTGTAAGGTGGTCATGGTCTCTCACAGAGTCTCCATCCAAAGTCTGTTCACATATATGGCAATGGGTGGCTGTATCATAACCAATTTGTTCTTTCTTGGTCAAGGGAATCATTGGTTTCTCATTTTTGTAGACATCTCCTATTGCCTTTGCTTACTCCAATAACATATTGACGAATACCCGAGATGCATCAGATCCTTCATAAGTTACTGGTGCCTTATAGTATTAATGTTCATATTTGATATAATAACAGAAACTAATAGGCTCGTGTTTTTGGTACGGCTTCATGTAGGAGTCGTCGGGATTTGGTTGGCAAGTTTCGATTTTAGTTAACAAACACTCAAAATCGGAATATATCACAAAAGGGACTCTCAAAGAATGATTTTTGTTCTTGAATCTTAGTATGTTATTTCCTTTATGTGGAAGTTCGAATCTAATTCCATCATGATCTTGGCAGTCTTCTTCGTGAGCATTTAGCTTGCTTTCAAAGTAGAAGTGTTGCAAGCATCTATCACATATGCATATTTTATGGCCATTCTTTACCACCTGTGACGCAATAAGTCTCGAAAGACTTTTTATCCAGCAGTAGTGGTAATTCTTTTCATCTTTGACGTAGAGCAGATTAATATGCTTATCCACCTTATTTTTTGTGATTTTTAATGGATAAATTATATATTCCTTATTGTCGTTGTTTTCTTTTTCTTCATATGTATATACATTAATTGAAAACCCGCTTCTTTTCTCAAAGGTTGGTATGCTATCCAATTTAATAGGAAATTCCAGACCCTTAAGTGCTTCGTCAAACTCATGTTCATGATCCAAATACTTGATCACTCTTTGAGGATCCTTTTGTGCTGGATGTAGTGCGGATAGAATATACCACAAAAAACATTTTTGATAATTGTTCTTAACATTAATTGCTGCTTGCTTAGCTTTAATTTTTACTGGAAGATCAACATAAGAGCTACCCTCAAATGGAACATATTTATTTATTCGTACCTCTAGATTGAATATACTACTGAGCACCCACTGAGAACACTTTGCTTCAACTGCACCCATCTCAGCTATGATTTTCAATATGCTAGCGGTATCATATTTTTCTAGATTAGTTGATTTCAGTATAATTTCGTTCTTGGTTTTAAAAGAGTGTTTTACATATTCGATATTGTCACCAGTTCCTCTTTTGTACTCAGCGAAAAACTTCATGTTCATTTTGAGGTTCATTGATTTAAAATGTTTATTAATTATGCTGGTGACAGCTCCTTTTATATCGTTTAGGAAATTATTTGGGTCTTTGTATGCATTCACATTCTTTAAAGCATAAGTCTTGATCCTAATTTTAAATGCATTTTCAATTTCTTCTACACTGAATCTGAGTGTGTATTTGTGTACTTTGCTCCTCAAGTAACTTCTTATTAGAGATGGTTTGTAAAGTGGTTACAAGTTTCACGCTTGACAAATGGCTGATGAGGTTTCTTATTATTTCTTTTCATAAAAACATCACGCTTAAATTTATATTCGTTCCAAACATTACCAGTTGCATTAGCCTTTTCCATTGCCATGGTCGTCTTCGTACAATTAGACATAAGTATATTTTCATTTGTATTCATTTATTATATATATATTTTTTAATTTCACGAGCGCATTCTTAGTATGTATTTTCATTCCCTTAAATAAAAAAAGTATCGCTGCTAATTCTTAGCGCACCTTTGTCTAAACGCAAATTTTAACGCAACTTTTTTGTGCTGCACGCGCCCGCGCCCGAATCGGTATTATCATAATTTATGATTCTTTTCAAACAATTAGTTTTAGAAGTGGGCTGAAAATGGATGGGTATTTTTAACCCATTAACAATTAAATGTGTNTTCTTTTCAAACAATTAGTTTTAGAAGTGGGCTGAAAATGGATGGGTATTTTTAACCCATTAACAATTAAATGTGTGTTGAAAACGAATGGTTATTTTTAATCCATTAGTTTTTAAAAGTGGGTTCTTCTGTCTACCCATAAAAATTGGCTTTAGTTTTCAAAAGGGGGTTGAAAACGGATGGTTGAAAGCTATGGTGCATACTCATAGCTGGATTGCACAGTTTCCTTAAGAGGTAGGAGAGAANCGGATGGTTGAAAGCTATGGTGCATACTCATAGCTGGATTGCACAGTTTCCTTAAGAGGTAGGAGAGAAATACAATCATGTGTACCTGGGTAAATCTATGAATGGAGACGCACTGATAAACTACATTAAAGGTGTCATATCTTGTTGCTAGAAAACGCTTCAAGCCAGTTGAGTGTGTTTGGCGTAGGTGCGATGAGGCGCTAGGCGAGCTTTATTGTCGCCTCACTTCAACGTGCAAAACAGCTTCAAGTAAATAGCAGCCACAGCCCAGCNCGCTAGGCGAGCTTTATTGTCGCCTCACTTCAACGTGCAAAACAGCTTCAAGTAAATAGCAGCCACAGCCCAGCTTCAAACGTCCAGCAAATTGACGTGCGTCAGCCTACAAGCAAGGCAGTTGCATTGACGTGGATATTACGTTCATATGGACACTGCAGACATGTTGTCCGTTGACGGACAGCAAGATTAGTTACTGAAATTGCCGCATCCTTGTAATGGCAATGTACGTCACCGCACGGCATCCGTCGACACGCTTTTAACTAGGTAATTACTGTGTAGAGCTCTCGTGCTGTGGCTAGTCGTCTGCTGGTTTTCTTTGTGGAGTTAATGTATTTCGAGAATTTTACGACTGTTGCTAATTATGAAAATCGGCGAAGAAGTTGACGAAGAACCCTTCAATGAAATAAAAATGTTAATGTCTCTTGAAAACTAAACCTAATTATTAAAAAAAAACTTATACGATCAACAAACCAAAATAAATTGTCCTGTAGAAATTTTACCTAGGGTTTTGTAGATATTGCTGTGATGGGATGAACTCACTATTCTCTGTTCCTGACGAAGTATTTTCATACATGAGACGTGGAAAACAACACGTTTGTTTCCGTAGACCTTCATATTCAGCAGATACAAATCGGTACGGAATACAGCTACGCAATATGGACTGCAGTGCGGTGACGTAGCTTACGTGTGCAAACAGACTCCGTTGGATGAACGTCACTCGTGCTGTGACGCACGTCAGTTTGTCGGACGCGTGCACCGGGGCTTAGCGCGGCCGCAATGTGCGGCACCAGCAGAGTGAAAGAACAGGGTTTCACGTGTTCAATAATTTTAGGCGTGTCTCCTCCTCTTTTCACAATACCGCTTACAAACAAAAGTAAACAATGTACATATTTGCCCAAGTCACATTTTTCTACAAAAAGTTTATTGTAAAATTTTTAACAGTCTGAAAAATTAAACGTAAATTGAGATTTATAAACTCAACAAAATAACAAACTGTTAATTATTTAGTCGTACTTGCTTTTTTGTAGCAGTTTTTTCTTGGATGGACGCAAAACTTTTTTTTTTGTTTGAAAACGGTATTATGAGAGATGGCAATGACAACCGTAAAATAATTAAANCCAAGTGGTCACGTGGGTCACATTGTAAGATGTTGTTGTGTTTGTACCAATTTTTTAACAACTATGGAATATTCAATGAAAATTTTTTTTTACAGACAGAAAATGAAAGTAGTTTTTTTTGCCAGTTATAATTTGGTCACCGAAATGTAAATGTGTTCGTTGGAAGTGTCAAAGGCAGCAAAAATCTCTTTAAGGGTCACCCTGTTTACGATATTTTTTCTTGTGGAAACAGTGTTTTAAGGTATAGCATCAAAGCTGTATCTGTTCGGAGCAGATCGCTCTTTTATAACCACATGCGAAGCTTGTTTGTGCTATTTTCCATAATCTTCTCAATGCATTCTTATTATGGCCGGACGTGACCTTGAAGCGATNTTGTTTGTGCTATTTTCCATAATCTTCTCAATGCATTCTTATTATGGCCGGACGTGACCTTGAAGCGATTAAAAAATATTAACTACGGATGCTAATTGGCATGTACATCTTATCCTACCCCACGGCCGGTCCTGCACTGGGATGCGGNTAAATGTGTTCGTTGGAAGTGTCAAAGGCAGCAAAAATCTCTTTAAGGGTCACTCTGTTTACGATATTTATTCTTATGGAAACAGTGTTTTAAGGTATAGCATCAAAGCTGTATCTGTT
>NQII01028187.1:0-14652 GCA_002778355.1 Clitarchus hookeri
TCAGGTACTAGTTTTGTCCCATTTAAAATACCTTTGTCCACTTCCGCAGATAATCTTTCTACTGATATGAACCCATGGGGCATAATTCTAATTCAATATTGTCACGGACATGGGTTCAAATCTTTGTCTCTGTTCCATGATAACAATACCTAAAACATTCCGCGATAAGCCACGTGTAATATTCCGCGATCAAATATCTGAAATATCGTTTTTTATCCCCCTTGGGAAGGAAAGTGAAAATTTCAATATCTGTGAGGAATCGAATTCAATATAATAATATTTAGCCTCCAGGCGAGTCATTTCAAGAAGATCCAACATGGTAGGAAATACTATATACAACAAAGCATAAGTGAAATAGGTATGCGACTTTTGCAAACATGGGCTAAATCCATAAGGACATATATTAATTTCTATACAAAGTGACAAACTCGCAGATTTTGGGAGTTTACATTTCTCGTATGAAAATGGGGGTGTATTATAAACTGTGTTAAATCAATTGGTTACATTTGTATGAGTTAGTTAACGAAAGGGGATGATGGATTCGCTCGCTCACTTTTCTCTTTTGGGTACATAAAAAACTCAACAATCTTTAAAAAATATTGTACTTTTTCGTTGAGAAAATGTCAGTGAAAACCAACATTTTATAAATATTAGTGACCACTTAAAAAATTTACAACTATTTAGAAAATTGTTATATATCTTGATATTGTATTTTATTGTGTCTGGAAAATCAACTAGATGGATCTGATTAAAGTTTAACGATTAGGTAAGCCTTAAATTATCAAAAATAGAAATTATGTACAGCTTTATGCTTTATCAGCACGTTAGATAAATTCTTAAATTTAAAAATTTTTATTTGAAATTATTTTTACTCTAGGAGAATTTTTACTTTAATATTATTCATAAGTTACATTTTGTATCGCAACTGATGTGGATATAATCACGTTATAACAATAATAAGCTAAGCACTAGTAGCTATAAAAACATGTTATTTTTTCTGAATATAGTTTTTTTTAATATAAATGTTTAAGTAATATTCGTGGTGAGATATCAGTATTCCTTAACTTATCATGATGTAGGCCTTCAAATACATGGTCGATTGCATATTCCATACACTAATTTCATTGAGAAATGTTAACTCCAAGAGGGTGAAGACACGGTAAAAACTTGGTTGACTTTCAGTCTGCCAAACACAAATTTATAATTAAAAGTCAATTTTCGTGCAGGCAAAGACAAATGTAAATATTTGTTTCATTTCAGTCTGTCACACGTCAGTTCAATTCCAGACTGTCGAAACTGGTAGCAATACATTTCCTTATTTCTCTCTTGGAAGCATTAATTTCATTGTAATACAGAATTTATTTTACGAACGGGCGAAGACATGGCCTATAGCTATAAACTGGGAAATAGCAAGCGACCATAAAATGAGGAAAAGTGTTCTTTAAGAAATTAAGGTTATCACATTACGTGCTATTTCGTACTTTCATCGCTTAGTACAGCCCGTTTACCCACATTTTAACTTATAATATGTAAGTAATTCTATCAGAAATTTTTGTTTGCTAACATTCAAACACTAAGCATCTATTCACTAACTTAAGCATAGCTCTGGATGTATGAAAATATTTGCACATTTTCACATATCCGTATTGTTTAGTGTTTTAATGAATTTTTGGGAGCACTTAGTGGCAACCTCAGGCAGGTTAAACCAAAGAATGGAATAATGTTAACCTGTTATATTCTTGTATTTTTAGCACATATTTCGTAAAAGTTTTCTTAAATTTTTTGTATATTTTTATAGCTTAATTTATTCAGCTGTCATTTTCAAACTAACTACAAGTTATACAATTTGATGTGTCAGCTGTAGCCTATGCGTGCTTGGAGGCTCGCCCAGCAATTGACTATTGCCAGATAAACTTTGGCTAATCTGTAAATAAGTGTCATGATTATTTGTTCAACGTTCAAGGCTAGCGCACAAGGAAGCTAGTTACGTCTCTTATGCCTTGTCCACAATAGTTCGTCTGCGGCCGAATGGTCCGCGGACCTACTTCGTCCGCGGACGCATATCCCAGCGTTTGTGTCTACAATCACGACGTCCGAAGCTAAGCTTTCGGATACTGGCACCAGTGCACCAAATTCAACGCCGTCCGAAACAAAGCTTTCAGACATTGCTACTAGAGTGCACTAAAATCGGCACGTCAATATATTGTATGTGGTTACTCGTTAATATTTATATTTGTAGCTTGATTTATTTTGTTTTCTTATTCAAGTTATGCGAGTGTGTGCGTTTTTATTTTGTTAAATTCAACTTCATTTGGAATTTTTTTTTGTTTTCTTTTTTACTTTAGTCTCTATCTTTTTGTAGTTTTATTTACTAAAGTTTCGTATTCGCGGCTGCGAGGTTGAAGATTAGGTCTTTGAACAAATAGCGAGTTTTATATTTTAGATCTCTACGATTCGTTATCGGTACAGCATTATTTACTTTTACCGTTTGCGTGCGATAAAATTTAAACAAAACAAACAATTTAGAACACGTCCGCTCGTGCGTCCGTGTACGAAAGTTGATGATCGCGAATAATCTTGGGACAAGGAACATTGGGACATTGGGACGTGAACTGTGACGTCAGATGGTCACGTGCACCAATCAGAAATTAGGCGTTGGCGGACCAGCTATTGTTGACAAGGCCTTAGGTCTACTTGTACAGATTCAAATCTGCCAGACTGTCAGAAGGAAGCATTAAAATTTTGCAAATTTTTACCGAAGCTCCCACAACACACATTTGTTGTGTCAGGTAACATATTTTTAGCATTGATTTATTTATTAATACTTCATTTTATAAAACTATTTAATGTAAACAAAACCATATATATTTTGTTTGCTATATTTCGTCTTAACTGTGTACGTATTTGTTTGGTTCTCAAATCGGCATTTGTGTCTGTCAACAAATATTTAATATTACCTTGTTCCAGTTAAATGAAGTTAAATTGTAATATAATATTACCGCGAAGGTCTCTTTACGTAGTAATTAGCAAGTTCTAAGTATTATTATGTGTAATGGAAAAAATATTTTGTTGTTAGCACAAACGACATAATAGTTGTACTGTGTTACTGTAAAATCCTTGCGTGCCTTTGTTTCAACAAAACTAGCATTCACGTACCAATACAAAGTTAAACAGGCCGTTATTTTTACAGTCGTGCCTGATATCGAACTGGTTTTTATGTTCACAGTACTCGCAAACACAAGAAGTAATGCAATAATACGTTGTGTGTCAAATGGAGCATTTTCTTACCATTACAACCGCGTACTGTTATTTCCAAATGCGCTAGTTGTATGAAAATACGGAAAACAGTTTCTGTGAGTGAAGCTACTTTGTGAATGTTAGAAACGTGCCTAGATTAAGCCTCTACTAAGCTACCAACCCAATGTTCTTCCACCCACGCTGTCTTATAAACAAGCTTCACTTGCACAAACGGAACAGTTCTGGCCACACGCTTTCGTTTGTTCGTTAGTCCGAAGCCTTGCAAACTAGTCTGAAGTGAAAGCCTTCTCGTGAAAACAATGAATAACGACACCTGTCAAAGTTGTTTTCTCCTGTGAAAACAAGTCAGTTGCAGATCCGGGCTCCGATTTCATTTCAGGTGTTCGCGATCACGCGGTGGTATAAGTAATGTCCCTTTCACTACAAAAGGTCGTCTAGTAAGAGATTTTCTTTAGCGGTGTCATGCACAAATGCATGCGATCATATTGTAAGTCAAATTGTTTACATACTGAAGATTGCAATGATGTACAATACTTGGCGTGGTGTTGCGTCCCTTCTACACGACTGCTTTTCCGTTATTTACTTTATTTTATACAGACATTCAGACAATCATTTGATCTGTATTTTGATTTGAAATCACCTGCTAACTCACGAGTATTTCTTCATTTGAAAATACGACCGAACCTTATGCTTTCCAAAAGACAATAAAATTTTGAACTAAAAGGAAAACCGTGTCATTAACAGAAAACAGAGAGGTAACCTTTATAACATTTATGTTGCTGCTCAAGATAAAAGGGAGCTAATTCGTAAAAAATGTTGTGACATTTTTTGGCGCTAAAGGGTGATTTATTCGTTCCAGGTTTCAGTTTCGCTTTAAATATTCACGTAAAGATGTCTACACGCGTGAAACATATATGAGGCAGGTAAAATACTGTGAGAGAACGCTGGAGCCAAGCATTCCTAGCTATCGTACTTGAGACACGAGTATAGACCTGTCATTATTATTTTTGTTTTGTAACATTTTATTTTTATATCGCAAGAAAATACGTGGTAAAACGGTGGTCTATAAAATGGGGGAGGGGGATACTTTAAAACCGCACAAACAGCAAGCCTTGCCCGAGATTCTAAACCAGAAACTTACTCATCATTAACTGGCATTACAACAAACTACGTCATGTAGGACGGCGACAGACGTGCTGTACCTACCATAGTGAAGAGTTTGTTAGGTCAGATGACGTGACTTGAGAAGCTTCGTTCGTTGTGAAATTTTCTCAAAATTGTTGGACAAAATTCAACATTCCTACTTTTGGATAATAACAAACCGCTGCCCAAGTTATCTTTCCAGTAACAAGTTTCACTTATTCCGCCGGATGGCCGGGGGCTACCAGCCTCGTTGCGTTATGAAACGTATTACAACTGCAGCAGGGGCCGGTAAGTACCCATAGTTGTCGTGCCTGAACTTACGGAAAAAAAAGTTATTTCATTACTATTCCGAAAAATTTCTCTCTTCTCTACATGTATGGCTAGAATATTGCGTTCTACGAAGGTTAGTGGAGATTGAATTTGCATCCACGTGCACCTCATTTAGCGTTGTACATTTTTATGGAGTAATGGTTACAGGTTATTCATACAACCTTTGAAAACGCATATGTTAAATGTTTTAATTCAGTTTTTGGTTATAGTTTTATTTGGCGAAATGTTTTTTAATTAAGAATATGAGAAGACATAAATAAATCGGTTTCATTCTCTACTATAGCATATAGTTGCTTCTAGTTTCTTCTGGTCACTTACATCGTCTCAACTAGACCATTCTTCGAAAATGGCTAGCAACAGCAGGTTTTTTTCTTTTCGGGTAGGACAATTGGCTCTACAATGTGCCAACCCGCTCTTGTGTCAACTTTTCGGCCGTGTTTTAATGGAGAGAATAATGTGCATATGTTTATTTTAGCTAAGGTAGGTGGGCAGGTAGAGCTTAACGTCTCGTCGACCACGGGGTCATTAGAGACGAGGCAAGAAGTTCAGAGAGGCAGGAATGGGGAAGGAACGTGACATAACCTGTAGTTAGGAACCATACCAGCATTCGCCTGGAGTGATTTCGGAATAAAATGGAAAGCCGGATCGGAATACGAACCCAGGGTCCGAAAGTTGAAGCGCAAACTCTTTCAGTAGATTTTAACTAAAAATATCCCGTAGAATTCTGGAGAGATATTGAGGAAATTATAACTAATTACGGTACATATATTGAGACACGACTGCTTAAATGTAACAAATGTAATAAAATATCAATTCAATGTAGGTCTCTGTCAGTTAACATTGTCGAAAATTTTAAGGCGATTCGTTATGTTGATAGATGTGAGGATGAATCCGCTGAGAATTATTGCGGGGTGTGGGGAGAAATTCTGCACTGGAAATGGTAAATCCCTTGATGACGGGTATGGAGGAAGGAAGCCCCGTGGGATCATGAAAGCAGCCGTGTCGAGGTGACTGCAGGGCACGTTCCCCGGTGGTTAGTTCCCAGGAGCGGTTGGAATCCGTTGTCTGCGAGGGGCCTCCCTTCCGCAAAGGAAAGGACCTGTTCCCTGGTTTGCTCCATTGTGCTGACTGCCGTTGCACTGGCAGTACCCAGCCGCACCGGCTGTCCTATCACCGCGGCTCGCTCCGACAAAGACCGCCGGCCCATTTCAGGTACCAGCGCACACAGAAAAAAATCACACTTTACATGATGTTCTCACACTCGAACATTTCCACGAGTTTCTGGGTCGCAAACTTTCAGAGGTAGAGTGTTTTTTTTTGTAATTTTTACAGCAGCCAAGCCCCTTACTTTGTCAGTTGCCGTAAAAGGAGTTATTCAGTGTACAGAATGATCCCAAGTGTGTGGAAAGTAATCGGGGAGTTGATAGTAGGCTACACCCCAACATTTCACAAAATGTTCATATGAACATATTTCCTATAAAGTTGATAGTTTCCGAGATACAGACCTTCCAATGTTATACTGGATAGAGTCGCAATAGTCTTCCTGACACATTCCAGTTCGAGCAGCTATACAATATGTGTTCAAAATGCCCACCTTGTGCCTTAATGTACGCCGGAATACGCCGTGACATTGATTGTCTGACATCTTCAAATACTCCAGGAATCGCGCGTATCTGTTGGCAACCACTGGCGAAGCACTGCTATGTCCGGAACTGGAGTTATATAAACAATGGCCTTGAAATGCCCTCACAGGTAAAATATCAGGGGATTAAGATCCGGGATTCTAAACGCTTGCATCGGACACATGTTTTAGATGAAGAAAAATTGGCCAACACATGGGATGTTCCAAGGCGATTGAAACAGTTTTCTGTTTAGTGCAATTGTTTGCCTGTCTGTTGGTGAAGCAAAAATGAATTATTGGCATTTATAAAAATAATGACTTGTTTGCTGGCAGCATTATGTGCAGTGGTGTGGGTAAGATAACTATAATATACATGAAGTTGAAATGCACACAAAATTCAAGCTCTGGTCTCGACAATGGATGGTACTATCACATATATATTATTTTATATAATTGTAGGTGCATGAAANAAATTCAAGCTCTGGTCTCGACAATGGATGGTACTATCACATATATATTATTTTATATAATTGTAGGTGCATGAAAATATATATAAATATATATAAAATATTAACTTTTTAATGTATTCTATACATAATGATCTCTTTTCCTATCTTATATTTATATATATAGAACCTGGGGCAAACGAGTATTTGGTTTTTATATGAGTGCTCCCATTATTTTTTATTTGAAATATATGGCAGAAAGCCCTTTAGAAGAATAATACAGGCACTTTAAAAGATAAGTACCTGATATGTTCCTCCAATCAGATGAATAATTCACAATATGATTGGTGAAGAGATTCGAGAGTGTAAGTTCATACAATAGATGAATGGTTCGTAAAACATTTTGCGAAATCCATCGAAAAGGGGCGACTTTCTTCTGGCCATAGAAGATGTTAGCAAGTGTGTGTGTCGCGGGTTCGAGTACCGATCAGAAGGTGCTACATTGACTATCATGGGTATGCTCTTGAGGGAGCAGTATTGATGGTGAGTTATCCAGCGACTGTTAGTTTAGCTCGAGGAATCGTCCGGCAATAGCTTGTAAAACACNAGCAGTATTGATGGTGAGTTATCCAGCGACTGTTAGTTTAGCTCGAGGAATCGTCCGGCAATAGCTTGTAAAACACATCGACCATGCACCATAAGAAAAATGTCTGATACCCGATACTTTATAATGAACGCGATGCATTATCTGCACATATAAATGAATATATTCAGTTATCATACGCTAGTTATTTTTAAACTAGCAAATCAGTAACAACTCGACAGGAGTCAGTCTGCAAGAGTCAATCTATAGGAGTCAGTCTGCAAGAGTCAGTTGGCAGGAGTCAGTCTGTAGGATTATGTCTGCAGGAGTCAGTCTGAAGGAGTCCTGCGGAGCAGGAATCAGTCTGCAGGAGTCAGTCTGCCGGAGTCGGTCGGCAGGAGTTAGTTTCCAGGAGTTAGTCTGCATGAGTCTGTCTGCAGGAGTCCTGAATAGGAGGAGAAAGAAGATTCAGTCAGCAGGAGTCAGTCGGAAGGAATCAGTTGACAGTAATCATTCGGCAGTAGTCAGTTTTTAGGATTTAGTCTGCAGGAGTCAGTCGGCAGGAGTATAGTGTATGAAGTAACGTATGCTTGACGACGATGCAAGCCACTGAATATATGAAGGCGTGTATGTCATGTACGACTACATGCATACCTTCAATGACTGCCCACAAATTGCATGAAAAACAATTCTGTTACGTACCAAGTCCTTCAGTAAAAGTTGCAATGCGCGGCAACATAAGATGGGTGACTGTTTGAATAACCCATCTCGTGTGATTTTTAGCTGCAAAAATTGTCCTAGGCAATTCACTTGATGTGATAACGTAAATAAACACATCAAGACTGATAAATATCATGTTTTTTTCGGCCACTGAGAAAAACATATGATGACTTCGTTACCTCCTGTAACACACTACATAAATTATTTGCAGACAACGAGGGAACTCGCATGTTGAAGCATTACAATTACCACATGCAGTTTATGCAAGGCTATATATTGAAAGAACATACTGAGATCTGCAAGGATTCTTCTACTGGGAGCCAGCGTATTTACCAGCAAGACCACTTGCTACATCGATAGGTACCGATTCGACAGACGACTATGATGAGACAGTTAATGCAAAGTACGGAATGAATGCAGTAGAGTCGGTTTGTGCAGAATGTAGACTTGCAAGACGTTAACATGAAGTCGACGAACTTCAAAATGAATGGTCGTCGGCTCTAAATACTGATGAGAATACAACTCCGGATGCAAAGAAAATAATATGTAATATTGAAGATGTAACAGGAAGTGAAGACGATCATGAAGACAAAATAGATGAAAATGAACACGAAGACAGTGATATTGTTGAAGACAGTGATGGCGATTTTCTCTATGTATTGACATACACCTCCAGCACATTTGCTGCAATGAGCGACACAAAGAAGGCAGAAGACGCCAAGAATACTACTGCCTACCTATTTCTGGAAGACCCGAATGAACTTCTTGATAGGCTCAGACATTTTATTGAACTTCAAAAACATGGGTATTCCACGCGTATTGTTGAGATATCTTCAATCATTAGTAATCAACTGAAGCAACGGGGATATATCACACGAGACTGTAGGCTGCTATCCATGATCTGCAAACCTCTAAAATATGTAAAGAATGAATGTACAAAATTATTAGAAATATAGAATGTACATAATCAGTAAATACATTAAATTTATATGTACACAGTAATGTGTGTTCAATTTCTTATACAGTCCCTTCTACTTCTCTGAAAGATGCTGAACCGAGAAAGAGGGTGGATGCGGATAGTTCATCTAGCAGCGAAGTCGAGAAATTAACGACACCTATGTGTTGAAAATAAAATACAACATGGAGGGCGCAGAGAGTGCAACGTATACTTTAAAAATATAAACAAATATGGCTGCTGCCTCGTGGCTAAATCGACAACTCGCCTGGTAGGTGAATTAATACACTAGAGCCACCTAGCTTTTGAAAACACATGAAATCCTAGATGGCATTCTCCATAAATGTGTAAACAAATGACAAACAAATAAACCAGATTGCCCTTTCCAGCAATGTATGAAAAAATTTAAAAAATCATGATTACATCCTCTAGCAATGTATAAACAAATGACAAACGAAAAAACCAAGATGTCGTATTCCAGCAATGTATAAACAAATGATAAACAAAAAAACAGAATGGCGTCCTCCAGCAATGTCTAACAAATGAGAAACGAAAAATCAGGATGGCTGCATACGATACAATGACTTTTGTGAGGGGAGTGGAGGGGGCCAACCGTGTGCTGGTCGCGGTGCTGGGGGAATCTCGGGAAATGTAAGCCTTTTAAATACAATTTTTAGTAAATTTTTTATAAATGTTTTGAAATTTTTGGAATTATTTATATATTTTTAAAACTTTTAAAATTTTTTGGGATTTTTAGGGAGCAAGGTCATTCAACGTCACGGGCAACGTCGCGGGCATGAGGTTAAAGTCAAAGTCATGCGTCAAGGTCAAAGGTCACCTGCGTCCAGCAGGGCGATTGGGTGACGTCACAACATGGCTGTCGGCACCAGTGTCAGGTGCCAGTGTTGTCCCATTTAAAATACATTGTCCCTTACGGACATATTCATTCTACCTATAGAAATCTTGATCATTTGCTCCATTTTTATTATTTATTTTGCAGACAGATGCCTATCTGGCCATGGTATCAGCAGATTATCCGTGATTGATTCTTATTTGGATTGTTTTATTATAGCGTAGAATTGTTACTAACTACCTTAATTAAAGTAGTTTTTATTTCAATTGGATCGAAATTCGTGTTTAACACTCGCATGGTCCGGCCTGTGTTGCAAGTATGAGGCTTTTCGTTCCACTGGCCAATTTGCAAACGAAGTATGAAGAGGAAAGCCCCTTTTTACGTGATCGTCAGTGATGTAAATTTTTAAGTTTTAGTTGTGGCCAGCGTTAATTTTTTGTACTTCGTCACCGAGATTTTTTCGCACGCACTTAAGTTTTTGTGGACTGCAATTTTGTCACTTTAGTTCAGCAAGAGGATTAACTTTTCTAAATGCCAGTATTCATGAGGGCGGAAGCTTGTTGCATCTACTGAGCTATAGCCACGGCAACCACAGCTAGAGGAGAACCTACTATAATAACAATAAAATCATTTCAGTAACTATCTACATCTTCATTAGGCTATTTATTGGAAATTCAGAACTTGACAATTAAATCATTCAAATATGAAAACTATCACAGTTTTTCTATCTTTGTTTATAAAGGGAAAAAAAACACAATTTTTCCTTCCCGCATAAGAGATTTGACAACAATGCCATTTAAATTTATTACACTAATTTGAATTATCCACCAATATATAGCTATGATATAAATAGAGGTCTTGCACAGAAGTCAAAGAAAAGTAACTATTTCCTTGGAGTCTTAAAATTTACATACACGCAAACATCGTTAAGTAACGCAGCGTTGTCCAATCCGGTGTTCTGTGATGCTACCGCTCGTGACGTCACAGCTGGGACTCCAGCTCACATGAGGCGCCGGCCGGAGGTCGCCACTATGCGACTGCCAGGTAAAGTGGGTGGACCTCATGTCAGCGTGT
Source organism: Clitarchus hookeri (assembly GCA_002778355.1). NCBI lineage: Eukaryota > Metazoa > Arthropoda > Insecta > Phasmatodea > Phasmatidae > Clitarchus > Clitarchus hookeri. Next base: position 10,984 of record NQII01028187.1, read on the forward strand.
GCGAATTCCATTCTTCCATTACCCCAGCTGACTGTCATTCGTATAGTGGTTGCCGAGTAAAGTCCCATGCTGCCTCGGCCACATCCATTACTTTGAGTCACGGCGTTATTGGGGTATCGACAACGGTAAGGGACGTCTTCAGATCTTCATTCACAATTCACAAATGTTGTCCCAAATGGTTAGGACGTTAATTTTATAATCGGAAAACGGGTGTCGCCTGAATATGACAGTAGGCGAAAAAAAAAAAAAAAGCCCCGTTTCAAACTATTTGATTGAATTATTTTATTTTGGTTGACGGACGATTATGCAAATAGCTGTGAACAGCAAGTGATAGCCGATAATGTCGAAATATCTAGTTTTGGATATTGCTTTTTGTAGACTGTTATAAATAAACTAAAATTCATTATATGATATTTTTGTTAATTAAGACCTATATTACTTAAAAACCTGGTTATGCTAAGAGATTTCGAAAAAATTTAATATTAAATTATTTGTAGGAAACCGCACCAGCTACATATTAGTGCTGTGACGAATGCAGTAAATAATGAATTGTTAAGTTCCATACGCGATACATCACGTAATAACAGTATACATTATCACACACCACTTACAGTACAAGCATAACAGCCAAACTATAGGTCCTTAACCATAATAAACACATTGGAGGTCGGGCGAGATTTACATCAGGTATTCAAAGTGTCTACCAACTACTTGCATGCATACAGCCGCACGTCGCAGAATATTACCTGACACATTATTTAGCATCTCATCAACTATGGTAAATGGGGCATAAAATGTTGCCCCCATATCGGCAATCTACATACGATTACACGCTAGTTTCACGGGGCCACTGTTATATGCAATACACACACATACATTACACACCGAAAAATTTGTAGGCTGAAACTCACATTATCAACTGCTTATTGGTAACTTGCTGGCACAGTAAGAGACCGTAATTAATGGTTTTTTATTGCATTTTTATAATTGGCTCAGATTCCACCTGGAGGAGTAAATTTATGTTCCAATCAAATTTTAGTACAGCTATAAAAGTGTTTGAAGTCCAGCCTGTCCCCAAATATATGCACGAACTTTTCAGGTTTATAATAATATGGAAGTGAATCACTTCGCAGCATTACGTCACAAATAAAACGTATGCATTGCACGTACATACGTATATGCGTAGCTATATTCACATACCCACAAACATAATCTATAGGCTATATTATTTGTAGATACTATTTTTTCACTTCGCAGACCATATAAAGAAATGCTCACATATAACTAGCCTGCTGCTGGTCAATACTCTAAAAAACCATATTTAAAGATCTCAATTTAGCTTCAGAGAAGTTCTCTGTATATACCCCCAACTGTCCACCACCCTCTTACTTCATTCTCAACTACTGGTGGTCGTCTTCTACTGCTAATTAGACGAATACGTTGATTTACAGAAAGTTTGTGGTATTTCAATTACCTAATTCTGGGTATTTCATGGCTAGTACCTGTAAAAAAACTCAAAAAATCCGACATATAAGCCTGTGAATAACGCTTCGTTAATGCAGTTTTTAATGTAATTATCATATTGTCACTGACGTATTACTTTTCTTTACTGTAGCAAAACATCGAATATCTACCCCAATTCGGTCGCAGTAATGTTTTCCAGAATGTTCACTCTTAAAAAATGTTTTGTACTTTTATAAGAAAAATCCTTGGAAACCCAGTTGCCAAGAAAATACTATGTACATTTACAAACAGTTTTCTTGTAAAATTTGAAAAACGTGTATTTGTAATATTAAAATTATAGGCTTGCATTACAACTTACATTATTTTGAAGTGTACATAAAATTATTTTTTCTTCAATAAAACTAAAAATGTAATGGTTTAATAAATCAGAAAAAATACAAAAAAATTTTAAAGCATAATTAACGAGAAAAAAACTCATTGCCAGCACGGGACTATAGCACACGCCCCTAAAATTATTATCCAGCTACCTTAGCCTCAAGCCCAACTTGACTTTCGAATTCAAGATTTATTTTTGTGATAATATACTTCAAGTACATACAAAATATTAAGGCATTTATTTCGTTAAGAATAATACATTTATTTCATTAAAAAAGTTATTGTGAAGCTAGGAAACATTAACCGTTAATGAGTAATACGGTTACGTTTTATTGAAATTTTCGTTTTATAATGATTAATTGAGTTGTTTTAAATGGTTTACGTTAGTCAAACTTGCAATACATTTATAACGCATACATAAATTTATTTTTGCATGGAACTACACTTTACATCACCTATAGTTTTTGCAAAAACAGCTAAAGGGCATATACGGTTTTACGTTGTTGATTGTCCGTCATTTTACTGAAGCTCGTGGACAGGGGACACGGGTCAGTATAGTAAAAACATTTCCTAAGGTCCGTTACAAACACGGTCTTTGTAGTATTACAAACGAGTATTTTTACAAAAGAAATGTTTGTATTGTTACAAGCATTTGTATAATTACAAACAATTTCTCAGTAAAAGTTACATATCTTGTTTGCATTGTGGCAAAGCTGAAAGCTCCAAAGACACAATACAAAATGACAGCTCGTAAATAGTAGACAAGCTATTATAACTCTTGGAAAACGCTATTTTTATATAGTTTTCACTATCTACATTAGGCCTATGACTAAACTGTTTAAATTAGAAAACCGAAGGGACTCTGAGTAAGTCTAGGAAAAACTAATATTTAAACTATGTCGTGTCAAGCGATTAGTTAAGTATTCACCAGTGTTTAATACGGTCTTCAGTTTCAACTTCATTTACGCTTAGTTGTAGCAAATTCACGCAATAACTGCGACGAAAGAATTCAAAATATTTATATTCCTTTGATAATTAAACGTGCAAGGATTATCGTTTTATTCATCGTGCTAATTTCTTGGTTTCTTATATAATTTACCTTGTGAAATACATTTCTGGGGGATTACTCGAAACTGAAAACTTAGGAATTGCTTACCTCACAAGCACCGTCTTCTCATAAAAATAATTTTCATCGTGCAGTAGTGTTATTGATAGTAAAATTATTAGACGTTTTATTGTACAGAATCCATTAGTTAGAAAATAAACATAAGATAATCCCAAAATAACGTATACTTACTGAGGCACCTTCCCCCTTGCTCTGGCCTTAAAGCGTTCACAAATACCCCTTGAAATATTACTGCGATTAAGAGTTTTGAAGAAGTGTTAAAGTTGAAGATTACTGCACACAGTTTTTGCAATGAAAGTGCGTGTGTTTGTTGTCATTTCACTCGCCGCTGTCTTGAGAATGTATAACGTGCTGGAAGTCTCAGTGGGAGTGTGTCGCTTGTGCTGCTGCAGGAATATAGCCCGTGCTCTCCAGAGAGCCAAATTGTTCATGCCTTTACATGTAATTTAGTGATGTTCGTTTATCAGACGATGATACTTACTAACTATATAAGTTTTCGATCTACGTGGTTAGCATCTCGGTGCTCATATACTCAACTTGCCGGAATATGGGCGTGAGCTATTGCCTATTCGGTCTCTTCGCCGTACGAGCGTGACTGCTTAGTGCTAGCAGTCACCAAGGATACCAATAGTGCTCGTGGTTACATAAAGTTAGCCTGTTATCTGCAGGCAGGCAAGAGCATTCCTTATTGAATAATAGCTCTG
>NQII01028189.1:0-22081 GCA_002778355.1 Clitarchus hookeri
TGCCAGAAAAAGTATCACAACATGAATCGTTTCATCCTCTTTAGATCAGCATATTTACATACTATGTCGCAGTCCCACACGTATCAAGTTATTCATATTAACTGAATACTTGTCTCGATAAGTAATATTTATTTGCACTCTATNAGTCCCACACGTATCAAGTTATTCATATTAACTGAATACTTGTCTCGATAAGTAATATTTATTTGCACTCTATGGCGAGCTGAAGAACCTTATTCACATATTTTGCATATGTAACGCAGTAGATAGATCCACATAATTAGTAACAGTGAAGTCATACATTTAGCAGCATGCAAGTGTCGTTTGAAATGCATACTAACNGATAGATCCACATAATTAGTAACAGTGAAGTCATACATTTAGCAGCATGCAAGTGTCGTTTGAAATGCATACTAACCTAACCAGGGAATAACAGCTAAGAAAGTCTTGCATCAATAAATGTTGCTGCCAATACCAGTTTATTCTTATATATATATAGAGTATGCAAGCAGAAAAATACTGTAAATTTAAAGTATTGACATAACCTAGCAACAGGCCAATTATATATCCCACTGTGCTTTATTTAATAACGTCCCTTTAACCACCACGCTGTCCCTGTTTAACAGAACATACAAATTTATCAAGACGAAATCTGACCTGTAACATTTACCAAGACAGCTGAAGACATACTCGAGCAACAGTACCAAAACAATAGGACCACAGACTCCATACAAAGTACATAGGATCTCTATGACCAAAAACCACTGGTCCTCGTAAGTTTAAAGACTGATACAGGAAAGACGTTGTTGAAAAANCATAGGATCTCTATGACCAAAAACCACTGGTCCTCGTAAGTTTAAAGACTGATACAGGAAAGACGTTGTTGAAAAAGTCTTGCAAATAGATTTGTGCAACTTGGCAGTGGGCCACAAATGCTAATTGAAATTGATGTAATTGTAAAAATATATGTTTTTGGTATAGGCTCATTAAAAATCTTTCCATTTGTCATACAATTTAAATCCACACACACAAGATAAATAAAACCAGTGCATTATTACCTTGCAGCAGAACCCAGAACATCTCTCACTACAAATACACACAGATATAGACACTGAAATGCTTCACTGGACTCTCCTTCGGAAGAAATAATGTTTACGCAATGGTAAAAATAATTTTCACAAACTTTTTCCCACCATAATACTATATTTATTCAATGTGAGAGAAATGCTTTAGAATTAGATTCANATAATTTTCACAAACTTTTTCCCACCATAATACTATATTTATTCAATGTGAGAGAAATGCTTTAGAATTAGATTCATTGACAAATTATTTACCAACTCCATTGGTTAAGAATTCCTACCGCAACTCATATAGAAGCAACAATAGTGATTCACAAATGCTCAAATGTAAAACTTGTACGAAACCTTTCATTATTTTCAATTCAATATTAGAATAGCCATGAGACATTGTCAGACTGCGTTTTGCCATGAATTTGAATTCGTTTTTATACCTACATAGCTCCGCATTCCAGACCACAACTAATGTTTTATTTCGTTCCTTGACTATACAGCAAGTATTCAGTTTCCTCCCATATTGANCGCATTCCAGACCACAACTAATGTTTTATTTCGTTCCTTGACTATACAGCAAGTATTCAGTTTCCTCCCATATTGACAAATGTTTTTCTCAACATGTGTGTTATTATCGAAATTTTCACCTGTGCTTGTCATGTAAACCATTGTAGTTTACGTACACTTTTACCGAAATACCCGCAGCTTACTAGACATTTATAAATAACTAGAGAACCGGCCCGGCATCGCCCGGGTACAATTGAGTTTTACAATGATACACTAATAAATAAATTGGGTAAAGACAATCCATTTATATGAAACCAGAATAAAAAATTATGCGATGTTGGCCTAGGTTTTCAACTGATTGCGGCAACCCAAAAGGAAGGAAATATTTTTTACCCGATACCCAAGAAGTAGGGTATTATTTTTGGAGNCAACTGATTGCGGCAACCCAAAAGGAAGGAAGTATTTTTTACCCAATACCCAAGAAGTAGGGTATTATTTTTGGAGTATATATGTGCAACTATCGCGTAGTTACAACGTTTATGCTTTCTAGCAGCGGTATATGAAAATAAAAACGGGAGTTGCATTAAGTTGTAGCTACAGAAATAAGTGAACCTATGTATTATTTTTTGCACCTGTCTGAGGTAACTTAATCGATCACCATAGTTAAGCAATGTTCACAGAGGCACTCATTTGGATGGGTGACCGTTTAGTGGCATAACATGTGAGCGCTTCCGGACTTCTGAGGGCACGTTAAATATTCGGTCCCTGATGTTATCGAATGATAGCAGTCGTTAAGCCATTTCAGATATGCTTGTGTGGCCTGATAAAGTCTGACACCAAAGGAAATATATATTTCGGTCACGTTCCCAGCCATTCAGAATTGGGTTTTGTTGTTATTCCACAGGAGCCGTACAATATTCCACGACCTAAAGTACATACATAACAAATTTCATCCAGATTCGTTCAGCCGTTGTGGAGCTGAGTGGTAACAAACAAACACACCCAGCCATTCGCATTTATAATGTTAGTAGGATTAACAAGCAGGGCAAAATTTAACATAAAAGATATTCATTCGTATAAAACAAAAATTTATAATAATATGAATTTTTTATTCCTTTTTTTAACAAAATCACACATTACATAAATGTATAAGTCCATAAAGCTTTATCTCCGACAGAAGAATGATAATGATGAGTCCGATATAAAAGTACAAGGGAACAGGATCCAGGCACTAGCCAGCCGCCATGTTGTGATGTAATTTAAAAGCAAACTTAAATCTGGATGACCTTGACCTCATGAATGTAACCTCATATAACATTAAAGCAAAAAAAAATTCAAAAAGTAATAAACAATTTTAAAAATGAGATTAAATAATTTCCAAAAGGTTTCCAAAAAAATTTAAAACTAAAAATTGGTGAAAATTTTTGAATAATTCTGAAAAAAAAACTTTCAAGACTCACATGCAAGAGGTCCGAGTCTCTAAAAAAAGATGGTGGAGCACACCTCCTTCCGGCACAAAGACCAGCAGATGACTGACCTTAACACTGTTTTTCATTGGGTAATATGTCACACATCTCCCCTCAAAAACATAGATTGACTGATTACTTGGTTTCCCTATACCCCCTCCAAACCCAACCAAATATTTGTATTGGCTCCTCTCTAGCATCTCATTGGATTTACATCACACCACGTCTCATCCTCCCAAACCTTTGTTGGTTCTTCTTGAAACTCTCCTCCCCACTTTAATCACCATAAATTTGTATTAGCAGTTTAATTGTTTCCATATCCCCCTCCACCAATCAGACATTTTGTTGGTTTAACATCACCGCCGACACCCTCACCATCGAACCATTCTCTCCACTCAGTTTAGACGCTGTTTTACATCAATAGAACCCTAGTCCCTCAGCGCGGGGGAAGTCCAATCCCTTGTGATGGCTCTTGTCCTCCCTTTGATTATGCATTTCTCGATCCCAGGTTGGGGATAGCTAGTCCATCCCGCCTGGCTGTTGATCAAACTGTTTTTTCTGTGGCAAGCTGGCAGTCTGTTTTGTTTAAGGTCCCTTGGGTAGCGCCAGGGGGCCTGGTACCCATATCTGTTTCCTCTCCTTCCCTGTCTGCAGGGGATGCAGGGTTTGTTAAGAACTGCCGCACTAAGGGGCAGATGACCCAAAAAGTTGGTCAAAATTATTTTGTCGCGTTTTTGGTTTGAAAACTATATAATGGGGTGTGTATAGTTTTTAAAGATGGATAAAAGTCAGAAATCAGCGTTTTATAGTAATTTATTAGTAAAAAAAAATTCATAAATTAAAATCATTCCGAAGTATCACTTTCTTCTTCGTCAGATGTGGAATCTTCTTCATCTTCAGATACGGTCAATGCTGCTGCAGTATCTTCTACACGCATTACCATTGTTTATGGCTAGAATTGTTTGGATTCTTTCTGGATATTGGCCTCAAACTTGTTAATAGTGGATCAGAAGTTAGCAGTAATCTATTGATACTTTCTCGATTACACATTTCTCTTGAAAACTTGCGTGAATAATTTAGCTTGAAATAACGGAAGCGCTTATTTCTGGCCTCGGCCGCTTCCTCAGATAACTGTCCTATGGGCAGTAAAGCTTCAGCGATGACTTCAGGTCCATGTATCAGAACTTTATGGACTGTGGGTATCATAGGATACCAAGCGTACAAGCTGACATACAATTCAGCTGTTTCTTTTGTATACAATTTGAATTTCTCTATGTCGATTTGATGACCACTAGAGATTGTTTCAAGAACTATTTTTAATGTTTTTATTAATTGTAAATTAATTCTTGTTATATATGCTGATAATTCAGGATCCGAGAAAAATCTCCTTAATGAATTGCCATCATTGGTACTCCCAAAGCCAGCCTTGGGAACATCAACCAATAGTCCCATTTTCGTCTTGAAACGATCTTGAATATGTATTTTCGTTTCTTTTACAGAAATTTTTTGGTGTTCAGTACGTGGCTGCCACTGTTTCAAGGGCAGTTTGTAAGCCAGATGCAATAACGTCTCGAAAAACCTTATTCTTGCATGGAGAATTGATAATCCAAATTGTAGAGTCCCTGGAGCGGTTTCTCTTTGTCTGGACAAGTAGTTAAAATCTTTCGTAGTGTCACCACAAATGAAACATCGCATTGTAGATTTCGAGTCTCTAGCAGCATTGCAGATTTTACCATCAATCATGGTGAATAAAAGCGTATGTTTTACAGATAAATCGCCATCCATTAAAACTGTATTTTGAAGGGCGTTTTTTTGGCCTTCTATGAATTTTATTTCTTCCTTTGTCACATCAGTATTTTCGTGTGTGAATCGTATTCTTATTGGTCTGCAATAACGTGGTGACGATGGTGTTGGGTTTTGCCAGATGATTTTCTCACTGTTGTTAAAATGAGAGACAAGTCTTAAGGGTACAAAGCAGCTCTGAAAAATATTCGCATCGGTTTCGGCACTACTTTGAAATTTCTGCTTGTACTGAGCTTGTTGAGAGCCGTCACAACCCCATTTAGATATTAGCTGCAATTAATTCTTTTCCTCACTTGTCAAGGTGGCCAACACTTCATCCAAGTACGTCACTAGTCTTAATGTGGTATGGTCTAGCAAACTTTGTAAGTTAATTTCCGCCCATATTTCAGTAACTTGATATGATTCTTAATTTGGATAGCACTGTTTTTTTTCTTTCTGGATCATTTTGTAGGAAGGATATGTTAACTTAGACGCTCCCCTAATGATGTCATATTGTCTTCTTGATAAGCCAGCTTCAACAAAAAGTGATAGAGCTTGCAATGGTGATAATTGACTTCTCCGTTGCATTCTGCCGGTATATGCATTTCGGTACTTTGAGGCTAATTTGCCTCCAATTTGTAACACTTATCAATTAATTCTAATTATCCAAACTACCTCGGAGAAAATGCCATTTTTGTGTCACTAATTAGGACTTAATTTAGCTTAGTTTACCTGTATAAATAATATTTTATAAGTTCAACTACATAGGCTCTCGTACATGGTATCTCGTACTAAACATAAACTGATGATTTATGACCTGCAATGCGATAGTGATAGACGAGTTCCAAATACCAAAGGGCCGGCAGAGTGAGGCAACTTATACTTTTATTCTGTAAATATTGATAATACTTGGGTTACAGTTGGGTAAGAAAAATTCTGTAATTAAAGAAGGGGCAAAAAATGGAAGCTAATGTCTTCAATACTTTCTGAAATATCTATCCTATCATATGCTTGTAAAATTTTATCTTGATCTAACTTGGAAGTATAACTAAACTCTGTGAGTCGGCAAGAAATATTTTTAATACCCTTAATTTTGCAATTATTGATAAATATTTTTAAATATCGAAAAATTACTAAAATATGGTTGTGAAACGTCCAAAAAATAAAAGTACATACGTTGAACAGACGAACCCATGGTAAAGGTAGTATTCAAAAATCTTTGAACCACTCAAAATATAACACTGAAATAACACAATGTAAAAGGCGCTGAGAACTGATNGGAAGTATAACTAAACTCTGTGAGTCGGCAAGAAATATTTTTAATACCCTTAATTTTGCAATTATTGATAAATATTTTTAAATATCGAAAAATTACTAAAATATGGTTGTGAAACGTCCAAAAAATAAAAGTACATACGTTGAACAGACGAACCCATGGTAAATGTAGTATTCAAAAATCTTTGAACCACTCAAAATATAACACTGAAATAACACAATGTAAAAGGCGCTGAGAACTGATATACGTGTACCAACTAGAAGGGCCAAATTGGAACTGATCTTCGGTGGCTATGGAAGCAGGTAGGAAACATAAAACCATCGATTGATATGGGTCATCTATCGTACTATCACATGCAGTGATCCTAATATTTCGGTACCTACTTTTCCAAAATCGACTTTTGGCCAACTTTTTGGGTCATTTGCCCCTTAGTNATCCTAATATTTCGGTACCTACTTTTCCAAAATCGACTTTTGGCCAACTTTTTGGGTCATTTGCCCCTTAGTGCGCCGTGAAGATCAGAGTTCTTCATTGCGTGTTTTGGTTTTAGTCTGTTCTTCACTGGGTATTTATTGTAACCCCTCACCACACCACCATATACAGGCTAATTATTCGCCCAACAGATACTAGTTGGATCAGAGAGCAAGTAAAGTAGAGAAGCAATACTGCCATGTATTAAACCGAGCTCTTACTTTGATCTACAAAACGTAAACAGGTCGCAGTTATATTGCCAACATAACATTCGTCAAAGCACATCAACACGATGGAAAGCTAAAAATTCAGACATTAGCTACCCTGATGAGACAATATAGAGTACCCATCTTCGTCAAGCTAAACATTGTTTAGGTTACTCCACTTGTTATAAGATTTTTCTACTGATCTTCCAGTTGGAAACTTACATAAATTATTTGGGGGTTGACTTCCAAGTATTTCTACAATTAGGCATTGAAGACTAGCGATGTTCATTTTTAAAAACACCTTCGTATTTTAAACGTCAATCAAAAAAATGAAATCGAAAATTAACGATATCGTGTCGGTAAACATTAGTCCAGGCAAGTCACAACGCATAAAGTGGAACAGAGCAACAACTGTCGATTAAAGTTATAAAGATGTCGTTCTGTAATTTGCTATATTAAAATTTGAAATTATATTTCTAACCATCTCATAGTTACAAACTGAGAAAAGGTGTTATGGTCATTTCTTAGTTTATATTTTTTATCATGAATAAATTTCCATTGTATTTTTGGTGTTGGCAACACGGCTTCGTCCTGAGAAAATAGTGAGTGCCTGGAGGAATTAACTCCGACCCTATGAACCACTCTGTGTGCCACAGGTGGGGAATAGCATCAATATTAAAACTTGAAATTATATTTCTAACCATCTCTTAGTTACAAACTGAGAAAAGGTGTTATGGTAATTTCTAGGTTTATATTTTTAACATGAATAAATTTCCATTGTATTTTTGGTGTTGGCAACACAGCTTCGTCCTGAGAAAATAGTGGCTTGAAAGGGCTATCTAGTGTCACCCCCCTGCGTTTTTGCGAGATGCGAAGGACCATGATTTCTCTCGTCCCTCGTCTTAAAGGAATCAAATTGGTAAATTATTATATGGTAGGGTATTCCATTACATCATGTCGCAGGGTATTATCGTGCATGCTCAAAATATTTGCATAATTTCTCGCTAAACTACAAAAATCTGCTCAAATTTGGAGTATCTGATTTGGTCATCTAGCCTCTGGAGGAAAATCTCTAAAATAACCTCTAAGTAACCTCTAACATACGGTACTGGTACTTAGTATTATATTCAATTAATTTATCCACCATCGATTTCATTGTCAACCTCGCCACCCGTGCCGCTACTGTAATGCTTAATTTGCATTCATCCGATGTGCTCGAAAACGCGACAGGATTGGTAGTGCGTAGAATAAAGAGCGTGGCTCACGTAAGTGACGTGAACAGTTTTTTCATGAAACAAAAGATGAATCCGAATAGCTTAGGAATACAAGTCCATTTTTAAAAAGTGATTCCTCACATTTCATAGCACTATACTGGGATAAAATTCCGTCTTCGCGCGAGTGGTCAATCCCGAGTCGTAGCAGGTTCTGCAATAAATTATGAAAACATGGCTTGGAAGACCGAAACTGCATTCCATCACTGTCTAGAGATCTATACTGACTAAATCGACGCTCGTCATTAAATACATTTTCTTCTAAGTTTAAAATCAATACATTCAAAAATATATAGGCTGTTGGAAATAATAATTTCCGTGCAATTATTTTACACGCAGTGATTAATCTAGCTTTCAATTAACAAATATAAAACTATTTGTATGTGCTAATAATTTACATATAGAACATTTTGCATGGGATGGGGTTGTATTATGTACTGTGATGAGACACTTGCGTAAAGTACAAACACCACCAGCAAAAAAAGAAACATAAAATTTTGTTAACTTCAGCAAAGTTAACGCATTTTCATACATGTTTTGTACTCCATTAAGTAGTATATCTGAGCAATACCGATAGTACAGTAATCACGACTGGCAAGTATCGCATATCTTACATAACACACCGTATTCTGAACACTGTTCGTGTACACCAACGAAGAATGGTGATCTAACACTCATACAACATATATCTCCATGGGTCATAGCAAGAAANGCATTTTCATACATGTTTTGTACTCCATTAAATAGTATATCTGAGCAATACCGATAGTGCAGTAATCACGACTGGTAAGGATCGCATATGTTACATAACACACCGTATTCTGAATACTGTTCGTATACACCAACGAAGAATGGTGATCAAACACTCATACAACATATATCTCCATGGGTCATAGCTCGAAAATTAAATGTTTTGCACCAGTTAACTGACTTTCACAATTACTAAATGATTGCAACAGAAACGCATAAATTTACGGTACTTCGGTATTTCGTTTCTCATAAATCAGTTTTCTCTGTTGACCAAGAAGACTATGCTGTAGATGCCCATTTTATATGAACATATGCAAATTTTCTACTCTTTAATTACATACTNTACTAAATGATTGTAACAGAAACGCATAAATTTACGGTACTTCGGTATTTCGTTTCTCATAAATCAGTTTTCTCTGTTGACCAAGAAGACTATGCTGTAGATGCCCATTTTATATGAACATATACAAATTTTCTACTCTTTAATTACATACTAAAAAATAATTTTTCACTGCTGATCCAAAAAGGACTTTCTAGGTGCTATTGATCCTACGATGATTGGCCAATGCATTTCCCCATATGAATATATGAGCATGTAGTATACATTTCTACAGGTAATTATCAATGAAGTGACCAGGAAGAGTACAGGTACACTGGACTCAACTTCATTTTAACTGACGCAGTGCCGTGTGATAAGAAAATCNAAGTGACCAGGAAGAGTACAGGTACACTGGACTCAACTTCATTTTAACTGACGCAGTGCCGTGTGATAAGAAAATCATCGCTAAGGAATCGTCGAAGCTCACTGGCCCCAGTATTCTAGCAGTTACTGGACATGTGTTGTTTTCTCACAGGTAGGGATCAACTACCAGCCTCCTACGGTGGTGCCTGGTGGAGACCTTGCAAAGGTGCAACGTGCTGTCTGTATGCTGTCCAACACCACTGCCATCGCGGAGGCGTGGGCAAAGGTAAACCACAAATTAGACCTTATGTACAAGAAAAGGGCTTTCATACACTGGTTCGTGGGTGAGGGCATGGAGGAAGGAGAAATTACGGCGGCACGTGAAGATCTAGCTGCCTTGGAGAAGGACTACGAGGAGGTGGGGATGGACTTCGTCGAAGAAGAAGAGGGCGAAGATGAACAATGACTTTTATGATAGACGAAATTTGTTTGCACCCTCTGGGCACGTTCTGATTTTGTTTATGTAACTGAACTGATTGTAAATTTTTATTGTTTTGCTGCAAATATATTATAATAAACACTTACTTTCGCAAATTATTTTAATTTGGATGCTCCAACTGACATTGCAAATATGACAAATGTGGGAGCAGAAATCCACACATAAAAAGAGAACTTCTTTCACATTGGNAACTGACATTGCAAATATGACAAATGTGGGAGCAGAAATCCACACATAAAAAGAGAACTTCTTTCACATTGGGGTCGATTTAATATTACAAACAGACATTTGCATCAGCACAGCGCAGAGCGACGATAATTACTCTGCCCTTGCNGATTTAATATTACAAACAGACATTTGCATCAGCACAGCGCAGAGCGACGATAATTACTCTGCCCTTGCGCCAGTAATCCCAGCTGGAATTAATTATACCAGACGCAAGTTGTCGCTTATATTCCCTGCCTAAAAACTCAATTTCCCCTTCGCCTTTTCAGGAAACAGTCAGATATTTCGTAACACGATTGTTAGGGCATCGTCGGCAGCCTTCGGAAANAACACTTACTTTCGCAAATTATTTTAATTTGGATGCTCCAACTGACATTGCAAATATGACAAATGTGGGAGCAGAAATCCACACATAAAAAGAGAACTTCTTTCACATTGGGGTCGATTTAATATTACAAACAGACATTTGCATCAGCACAGCGCAGAGCGACGATAATTACTCTGCCCTTGCGCCAGTAATCCCAGCTGGAATTAATTATACCAGACGCAAGTTGTCGCTTATATTCCCTGCCTAAAAACTCAATTTCCCCTTCGCCTTTTCAGGAAACAGTCAGATATTTCGTAACACGATTGTTAGGGCATCGTCGGCAGCCTTCGGAAATTATCTTGTCTGTTTCGACTAACAGTTACTCATATCTTGTCCAGTCATATATAGCTTCGTCTATGAGGTTTACATTTTGTCTGTATTGGCCCTTTTGCATTGTGCGGTGTGGTCACAAATGGTATCTGATTGGATGAGATAGACCGGTTATTCTTCTTCTGCCCATGTACCCAACATAGACCTACCCCAAAAGAACACAACTGACAAAGTCACATGGTAAACACTGATGAAAGTGTTTGTTTTTATCTTAACTTTTAAATGACAACCACAATTATATGAATAAAATACCTTTGCTAATTTCAAGTTCATCAAACTGCATTACAAATTGTGTAGAGGAAGTATAAAAACGCCTCAAAACATTTGTTTACAAATCAGTTTTCTAACCTAAAATCCGAAGCATTCATTTTTCGATAGACGTGTTGTCAGAAAAGCCGTTCAATGTTGGGACACGTAGATTGGTTGTGCGCAACCAGAGAGATCGGTCTTCCTCATCTTTAGTCTATGGTGTTTACTTTCTCGCTGCTCGGATTTTGATGACAAACAATGTGACGTTTTGACGTTTCTTAGTGTTCTCTAGGAAACATTTTGGTTCAATTCGTTCAAATATTTTGAGTTTGTAGTAGATGTGACGGGATATAATTAATACCATAGTAATCCCTAATATTTTCTTTATTGTGACAGGTGTTTTATTTGTGTAAACAACAGTGATATTTGTACAGTGTCATAGTTTGGAAGGCCGTGTTATGTTCTGTTTGCATGTGATCCGGCAGCAAGTTACAGTTATGCAAACAAACCTTTTTTGAGATTTTCTGCGGTTTTGACATCGGCAAACAAAAATAAATGTTTCAAAGAAGGGAGAAACTATGGATGCAAGATGTTAAGCCTGTTAACTTGACAGGAACTACATTTAAATCGCTGCACATATGTCTGATATGACGATTTCTATCCGGCAAGTTAAGTTAATTTATTTATATTCTATACTTATAATCTCGGTTTTTACCACAGTTTAGTAAACTAAAAAGGTTATGATTTATATATAAATTTTTTAATTTAATAGCAGGTTAGGTGTGTCTGTGTACATTTAATGCCATACTAGATTATTTTATGTGTATAATACCAGTACGTGAATTTTGATAAATTTTGGGATGATTAAATAGCCACACACACACAGCTTGGCTATAACTCTTTAAGATAGCTACAGCTTTCACACAGGTATCCAACTTGTGATGTTTTGTTGGCAGATGCCAACACCAGTTAAATTTTTGCACCCAGTATTGATGTATTAAAAGCATGCCGAGCAAATATACAATTATGTATTGCGGAAAAATAAACTGGAGTATGTGTGCATCGTGTAAGGCTAGTGATTTTTTTCATTTTATAATTGTATGTAAGCATATAATAAGTTGCTGCTTTCTCTGTGACAGAATTATATTTACGAACAATGGCTAGGAACATTTTATGTTCACTGAAATTATTTTTTCTGTTAGAAACTAATAATATTGAAATATGCTGTCTGAATTCTTTTAATATTATTGCTGCGACTGTTTGTCATACTCCTACACTAATACCGTGTAAACATTAGTAATAAATGGTGTAGGTTAGTGATCCACTGAAACATTACCTGAGCGGTTGGGGATTGTAATGCGGTCGTCATCTAGCGGCTATGTTAAGGGAAGTAAGAATATTAAACAAAATTCCTTTTTCGAAAAGAATGGGCGCCAGTTCACTGGATGAGCACAAAGTCACAGTTATCAGGATCGTGAACCCAATTATCACGTGGCTCTATCCCCTGACACACACGATACAAATTTACAGGAAAACGTAATACGTAATATATAACCAGGGTATTCAGGCTCTCCAGCACGCCTTTATACTACCTTTTTATCTAATAAATGAAGGATGCCTCCTTGACGCGTCGTTGACTTCATGGATAGGGCCAGGGCATGACATACAACAAAAAAATAAGAACTCACAATATTCGGTTAAATCAAATGAATTATATTGCCGAATGGTATACACAGTTAAATGTATTCAATACAAATTAAAGCGGATCTGACTCAAAATACCTGCCAGCGGCCGTTACAATACAAAAAGGCCAAGAATAGCGTGAAAATTTACAACAGTATTTAAACCTGCGGGATCAGAAAATTGAGCTGACGGAGGTGTCATGCGAACGCAGGTAAGGCTGTTGATAAATTAAATAAAAGTTCCAGCAAATTACATTAATCTATTGCAGGTAAGTGAGAGTCCCCAGCGACGCGACGCACGTGCAACATCTAAGATCCATGGAATCAGACTGCAGGTAGTGGCGCCGTTGAGCTGCATTCTTACCGAGAGCTCGCGCCACTCAGCGAGGTAATATAATTATCTGACCTCATTAACATAGAACTTGAAACATATACACATAAAACACTGAACCGTTCTGAGTGAGTTTTTTAATCATGTAGAGAGTTATTAATTATTAATTAAGCACTAATTTTAAAACAAAGCATGATTATGCGGTGCCTTGCAGAGCTCGTGAAAAATTTAAGTCTGTTAAATTTAGGGGTACTCTAAGACCAGAACGGTCAGGTTGAAAGAAAGACTAATTATTTACCACGTCACTAACTGGTTACATTAGACACACGATTACACTCGGAATATATTATAGAACAATTCAAATACGCTAGCCTTTCTATTCTACACCTCATTAAATATGCATGTGGCGTGCATTTATTCTGCGATTACTTCGCAATACCCTAAGGGTGAATTTCACGAAAACTTGCCTGTGGGCGATTAATTCTAAGGCTATTTACTACACATTCTATTACCTTATTCCTATCCTAATAACACAGAACTCTATAGGGATACCACAAGCATTCGGTTGGTTCACTCGGTGAGCGATGCCAACACGCATTGGGACTTACGACGTGCGTGTTCCGCGGCCGCTCTGGTGCAGCGACTATGGGCCGATGATGCGATGATAGTCGCAGTGCCTCACCACGCAGTAGTGGTCCACGTCAAATGTCCTCATCTCCGGGAGGCCACTGTCATGATGGGCCGGGGTGGCTCAAGGCCGCGCTGGTGCAGCGACTATGGCCCGATGACGCGATGATAGTGACCATGCCTGACCACGCAGTAGTGGTCCACGTCAAATGTCCTCATCTCCGGGAGGCCACTGTCACGATGGGCCGGGGTGGGTCAAGGCCGCGCTGGTGCAGCGACTATGGGCCGATGATGTGATGATAGTGGCCGTGCATGACCACGCAGTAGTGGTCCACGTTAAATGCCCTCATCTCCGGGAGGCCACTGTCATGATGGGCCGGGGTGGCTCAAGGCCGCACTGGTGCAGCGACTATGGGCCGATGACGCGATGATAGTGGCCGTGCCTGACCACGCAGTAGTGGTCCATGTCAAATNTGTCATGATGGGCCGGGGTGGCTCAAGGCCGCGCTGGTGCAGCGACTATGGCCCGATGACGCGATGATAGTGACCGTGCCTGACCACGCAGTAGTTGTCCACGTCAAATGCTCTCATCTCCAGGAGGCCACTGTCACGATGGGCCGGGGTGGCTCAAGGCCGCGCTGGTGCAGCTTCTATGGGCCGATGACACGATGGTAGTAGCCGTGCCAGACCACGAAGTAGTGGTCCACGTCAAATGCCCTCATCTACGGGAGGCCACTGTCATGACGGGCAGGGGTGGCTCAAGGCCGCATGGTTCAGCAGGTGATAGAGCGGCGCC
Source organism: Clitarchus hookeri (assembly GCA_002778355.1). Lineage (NCBI taxonomy): Eukaryota > Metazoa > Arthropoda > Insecta > Phasmatodea > Phasmatidae > Clitarchus > Clitarchus hookeri. The sequence goes on from NQII01028189.1 coordinate 14,591, forward strand.
TCGGCCGCGGGCGCAGCCGTCACAGCGAGAGTAGTTGTACATAGCTGATCACCCTGCTGCAGGGTTGCATGCTAACTGGTGTCTGTTCAACTTACCCTTGGCAGGAGGGATCTCACTGGTATAGCGGAGTTTGTCCGCTGGGTCTACACCTACTCGGCAGGTTGGTGGCCCTGCCAACCTGGAGCCGCTGCAGCTGCTACTACTTTTGCTGCGGTACCTCTGCGGCCTACGTCGACGCCGTTGAGCGCAGTATAGCCGCCGCGTCGAGGAGATGCTCGACCCGGTACTGGATCTGGCGACCAATGAGTCGCGTGAACTGGCATTCTGGAACGGCGCACCTAGGGGAGCGGGTGTGACCCGGTGAGCCTCCGACGTCGCGGTGCTAGGGGGCCGCGGAATCTGGTGGTTGGTCGCCATTCCGAGAGCTATCCGTGGAGTCGTATACGTCCAATATTATATTATTTTTATAGTCCTTTGTTATGTGATTGATGGTTCACTGTGCTGAATGCTTGTTGTTCTAAAAATATTGAAAGCCAAAACATCAAAGTTGTACTTAAGTATCTCAATAATTAGCATAAAAAGATAATAAAATAAATTTGAGGTTTATAATTAATTTCTTTACTGATGTGTTGATTTTTTAAACTTTTTTTATCATCCAATGAAAGGAATTTCATTTCAAAATCATGAAATATAGATTACAACAGTGTTCTGGTACACAAATAATGTTTTTTTTTCTCTACTATATTTTGTATTAATGATTCTGATTCTGGAAGGACGAGGAATGTGGCACTGACAACAGTGATTATTTCTTTTTTCCAAGTTGATACAAATTTTTCTTCTTAATAGTGTCTATAGGAAATGTGTGAATAACTGATGGACTTCACCTAACACCTATAAATAAGAATGACATAATTATAAAGATCCTCTCTTTAGATAGGATTGGTTTGAGAGTATCGGAAAACACTTACATGAACTGCCCCAACAGCACATTTAGTCACTTGGTTCTTAGAAACTAATTAGCAGCAGTATTACAAGCAAAGTTATTTTAAAATCTCTAGTAGCAAGTCCCAAGGGAGTATCCAAAAAAACATACCAAATGTTAAGAAGTACTTGGTCTGTATTAAGGAATAATATTACTATGTACATGCAGATTCGGAGAGGTTTCACTACTATGACCCACAGGGAAAATAGAAATATGCAGCAAGAACTTATTGATTTTTTGTCCCTTAAGGTTTCCATAAAAAACATATTGTCATCTAGATCACACATTTTTTTTGGTGTCACTACACCGGATGTCATAGTTCTGGCCAGGCCGAATAAACCATGTAATTACCAAACGCAATACAGAGGAAGACTAAAGGATAAAAGGCGGATTTATCAGATTCGTAGAGGCCGATCAACCGGCACTAAAAAGGCCTTGAAACACAGGTTTCTACCGGCCCTTCCCAGCCGCAGTGACCTCTGGGATTCCTTGTCCAGTACCCATCCTCAATATGATGTGTAATCAAAAATTGAGAAAGAACATTACTAACTAACAGATGATGCGAGTAAAGCCTGGAAGGATAGTAAAAGGGAAACTGAATACCAAACCACCGTTTTTAATCATTGCCGAAGCTCAGAGCGGGGGTAGATCAGGCCTTGTGAGGGGTCCTTTACCATCCATCGGGGTTTCATATGACCTACAGGGAGATTAGGAAGAAGCAAGATTAGCCGTTTCCCAACTCCCTGCACCATCCCTATTTTTAGTTGTGGAGGTTTCCCTCCGCAGTTTTATTAATGGGCCCAGTGAGTTTCCCCAGCAAGCCCGATGCCACATAATGTCCCCCACGCCCCAAACCCCTTCCAACACAGGAAAAGAAGAGGGAGGCAGCACTGCCTAGGTGATTGGCTCTATTTTAGTTGTTCAGTAAAAGCAAGATTTTAGGTAAGTAGCTATACTTTAGTTGTTCAGTTATAAACGCGAATTTCGAATATTGCAGGATTTTTATAGTGTTAAAAACGGATTTTAAATGCCAAAGTTTTTTTTTAAAGTTATCATTCATCGTGAAGGCGAGGCCTCAAAAAATGTTTAAATTGAAGAAATGAGTTATTTCATAAATGGAGATCATAAGTAACATATATTTAAAGAGTGATATTAAAGAGTTATTTAGCAAGTGTTTCAAGGTGCTATTTTATTTATAAATAGAATTGAAAATATTACTAGCATGTTATATTGTCTGTTGAGGAACTGTTTTGGTTAAATGGCTTTTATTTCTCCTTGGGTGTGTGCTATTCTGACGAGCGAGTGAAAATTGGTTAAGAAACTTGGTTTTAAACGATTTAAATTCGCGAAGAAACGCCGAGGGCGTGTATTTAATGGATTAAAAAACAGTTTGTTGAATAATTTGTTCAACATTTTTTTTGAAAAACGTAAAATTTAAGTAATTTTAATTTTATAAAACCAATTTTACATTGCAAAAAAATAATTTTGAATACATTTTACAGTATAACTTTTTTAAGATTTGGGCATTTTTCAAACAATTAATAATATAAAAAAATTATTTCAATTATTTATAAATGAATTTATTCCAAGATGTCTGATCATTTTACGATTGTTTTGACAATGCCAGCTGCCTTGCCTGTACGTGCATGCTCGCAGACCTAATTCCAGTAACATAAATAAAATTATAAAAATTATATTTTATTTTTTAAGTCCACCGTTTCATTATTTTTTTAAAGAAAAGGTTTAAGGAAAGTGATTAAAAATATTATTATTCTAAAATAACAATTTAAAAACTAAATTTTTTTAAATATAATTTTTTCCCCATTCATGTGATACTACATATAATACTTTTAAACCCTTGTCCCAACATATGTACCGATAGCCGAGTGGTTTAAAGTATCTGCTTGCTGACCCAAGTTTCGGCATTTTGATCCCGCCCTCCTCCAGATTATATTTTGAGCTCCTAAATACAAAATAAAGCATTGCCCCTAGTGGGCAACTCTAGAACCAACATGGTGGCTGAGCGACAGCGACACTAGCACCTCTAGCAAGTGATGGAGGAACTACATGAAACATTATGGCGAATGGTGGCTGCGACGCCTACCAAAATAGCGGACGGAAACAAGATGGCGGTTATTGGCTGTGNGCGACAGCGACACTAGCACCTCTAGCAAGTGATGGAGGAACTACATGAAACATTATGGCGAATGGTGGCTGCGACACCTACCAAAATAGCGGACGGAAACAAGATGGCGGTTATTGGCTGTAACGTCTACCAATATGGCGGACGGTGGCTGTNCCTACCAAAATAGCGGACGGAAACAAGATGGCGGTTATTGGCTGTAACGTCTACCAATATGGCGGACGGTGGCTGTGATGCCTACTAATATGGCGGCTGTGATGTCATACAAGATGGCGGACGATGCTACAACCCCCAGCGCTTGTGCCAGACTTCCCATAAGCCTACTACTGGACTCTGATCTTGAAACTTTCAATGTACGACGCCAGCTTGGGTATCTTCTTGGCCATCAATCTATTAATATTTCGATCAATCTCGCAATATTTTCCACCAGTCTTCCTTTCCTTCCGTCAATCTTTCGATTAATCTCAAATATTTCCATCAATCTTCATTGCCGATTGTAACATCACGAAGAAACCACNTTCAAATATTTCCATCAATCTTCCTTGCCGATTGTAACATCACGAAGAAACCACCAGTTGCGTCCATGAATATCTGAAAACTTTTGGAAAGATTTTCTGGTGAATGGCATATGGAATAAATACGAGTGTCGTCTTGCTTTCGGGCAGAAAAAGACAGACATGTTAAAATAGGCAGGTTTTAGTGGGAACTTGTGTTCCGTCCGCCCACACAAGGCCGGATTGCTAATTTACGAGGACAAAAATGAAAAATTTCGTTTCTTCGAAATGAAAAAAAACCCCTTGGTATTAGGTAGAAGAATAGTAACAAGACAGAACCGCAATAAAAAAAATGTTCGAGGAAGCAACACAATAGCCGGTGCTGGCGCGCTTTGCGTCACTGTTTCTCGCACGGCTAGCGTGAGCCAGTTGCGCCCATAACTTTGACTTAGTAACTACGCATGTGCTGTGTGTGTTCTGTGTCCGAAAATAGTGAAGTTTAAAACATGGAAGGTGAAGCGTCAGGTATGTATTTCTTATTATTGTTGGTTTTTGTCAATTGTTTCAATAAATCAGGTAGTTATATCGATTTGAAAAAAAAATACATATTTTGTACGAAAAAAAATAGATATAATTTAGTTTACAGACTTTTCACAAAAAGTTCCACGTAGTTCCATAACATGTTACAATTCCTAAGTGACAACAACTCATAAGAATTACAAAAAATCAAAACACCGGTCCCCTTCACTGCCCGTTTATTAAATATTTGTAAATAATTGTACTCACCGGGCTTAAGGCATTGTTAATTTTAAATTTGGTGAAATAAATCGCAATGGCTGCAAATAATAGACCAAGTTTGGCTCCGTATAAATACGGTTTAATAACAGCCGACGTTTAATTCTTGAGTCATGATATTTCGTCTTGTAGGGTCATTAAAAAGGAAAGTTAATAATAATCTTACTTCGCTAACTCACTTTCTAAACATTTTTGGTCATTTATTTTAAAACCAACCGATTAGTCCAGCCAACTGATTTTAGTAGCGGCGGTAGAATAGCAAGTTTTGTAACTGATGTTATGTAATTTGTTAAAATGACATTTGATATTAACAAAACAGTACACTTACAAATTTACAACTTACATACAATGTTACTTACTTAAAAACCAGCTTACAAACCAGTACCCTAAAAATATTGTAGCTTAACTGGCTTGTCGATATTAAAATGTGTTTTATAAACAGTGTTTTAATAATAAGCGTTAGAATGATTATGAACAAGATTTCAAGAGTATATGTTGTGAATGCCGTTATTTCGTGACTAGCAGCGCCTTTGCTTTTGCACACGAACATGTTATTACATTTAATTTTTTATGTTTAAAAATTATTAAAAAATATAGTAGTATGAAAAACTTTAATGTGTATTTAACGCCACATATAAGCTGCAGTGCAAAAAAAATGTTTAGTGGTTTTGGCATTAAACTTAGTTGAAATTATTTTCTTTTGGCAAAATCACATAATTATATTTGTCGTAAGTGTTTTTTTTCTCACATGCGTCAATTAAACCATGTTAATGCTTTAGTTTAATTTTGTTGACATGTATTTTACTCTGTCACTTTTTTGCACTCTATAATCGGTTCTAAATTAAATTTAATAGAGTTAAATTTAATAACACTGGTAACACACCCAAAGCATTCACCAGGTTTAGCTAAATTTTCGAAAGAGAGACAGTCTTATGAGATCACCTTGTGGGGATGAACCCCCCCCCCTTCCCTTACAACAAAAATATTTACTTTTTTTTAACTTTAGACCGAATTCCACCAAACTCGGAACACTTGTTGTAGGTACTTAATAAGGATACGCAACTTTCGTACCTACCGATCATGCCACGTGCTTACTTGCAAAATGATGGTTATTTAACTTTTGGATGCGACACTGTATTGTCATGAACTATTTAACGGCAATTAATTAAGATCGTATGCTAGGACCAGATCTACTAGCAACTCACTGCCATATTCCCGTACATCCTGGAAAGATTATCAATAGGTTTTCAACGAGTAGGATGTGCAGGCTTCCATTTGTCTTGTAAATTTACTGCAGATGTATACAGCAATTCCAAAAAATGTTTTGCTAAGTGTTTTAAAACTGAGCTGTTCAATGAAACATAATTTAGTTAATTTTATATACATTCAATGCAGATACATTTGCTCTCTGAATAAACCATACTGACTATGTACAGTGATCATAAATTCCATTTTTGTTGGTTGATGTGTTATTTTACGAACTTTATTCTAGATATAGACTTTATCACATAATATGTCAGAATTTCTCTAATACAATGCTAGGAACTGCCAAATAACAGTTTCAATAAATGTATTGGTTACTTTTATTTATAATCAAACAGTTTAAAACTGTATGCAGTAGTGTAGTGTTAGGACTACTCGCCTCTCACCTAGGTGAACCGGGTACGATTCTCGGTGGTGTCGCTCTCGTATTTTCGCGCATAGTAATCGTGCCGGGAAATGCCGCTGGTCGGCGGGTTTCCTCGGGTATCTCCCGTTTCCCTGCCCCGTCAATTCGGCGCTGCTCCATATCACCTCGCTTCACTCTCATTGACTCTCAATATCTCGCTGTTTAGAGCCGCCCAAATATCTCACTTACTATATACAGTGCCGTCCTCAGGGGTGTGAGACAGGTGAGGCAGCATAGGGCCTCGCGCCTAGGAAAAACATCGCACATGAAAAAAAATATTTAGCATTCGTTTCGTTGTTAGTCACATACTTTACGATAAAAATTTATATATTTAAGCATGTTTATTTATTAAAATGTTTTGTCAATAAAATGTTAATCGCGAGGCTGGGCGCTCGAAAGCAGAGTATATTTAGTATGATTAGAGTAACTTTCAATCCGAAATTAACTTGGAGTGGACTGAAGAATCCCAATTCAAACTTTACCGTAAGCACACTCAGAGTGGACAGAGGTACGAGTGGAGTGAGTAATCCATTCTTGTCGGCAAGGTGGACTGGACTGTAGAATCCAGATTGAAGACTTACTCTAAACACTCTCAATAAGAGTGAACTGGGTGTGAGAGCAAATAAATACCTCCATTTTGTAAGTTTATTCTTCACATGTTTGCAGGTACAGAGTTTTAAATTTTTTTAATTTCTCAGGTATTTGCAAATCATGGAAAGTAGCCAATATTCTCATCTTATATAACCCTGATTATTCACTTATTCGATGATGGGAGATATCTCAACAATGCGTGAGAGATCCCCACGTTTTTTTTATATCAATCAAAACAAGTTCATTCCGGTCTTCGGGAAATATGAAACTAGCGTTATTGACTCATTCTGCCTTATTCTCACCATTAGTCGAAGAAAACTGGTGGGTGAAATGTGTAGTAACCTTGAGAGAATCGTCATCCTTCTCAACAGATAAATCATCAACACTGTCTGCGTAGTCATTATTATCAATACTGTCTTCATGATCATCTTCACCTCTTGTTTCATCCTCATTATCAAGTTAAATTTTCTTTTTAGGGGTCTCATAGTCATCAACAGTTTTTAGAGCCGACAACTGTTTATTCTGAAGTTCGTCGATTTCCCGCCAACGTCTTGCAAATGTACATTCCACACATACTGACTCTACCAAACCTCGTAGATCTCTAATTCCGTCATTAGCATTAACTGTTCTGTCATAATCATCGTCTTTGGAATTAGTACTCATCCATGCAGCAGGGGTTTGACGACAACATTGGCTTGCTCTCAGAAGACGGATCCTTGCAGTTCTGGATTTGGTTCTTCAGTATATCACCTTGCATAAACTGTATGTGCCCATTGTTGTAATGCTTTATCACGCGAAAAGGACTCTTCGTACAGGC
>NQII01028200.1:0-14196 GCA_002778355.1 Clitarchus hookeri
TAGCTATATTTTAAGAAATTGTGGAGCTGTAGTGATCTTTTCGTATTCAAATTCAAAATTTATTACATTCTACACGTTATAATTTAAGTTTAATCAAGTTACTAAAGAAATGTAAACTCTGTCTGTGATACTGTATCTAAAGTTACCTTGATTACATTAAATAAATGAAGTACTTTCAGCGAATAAAATTTTGGGATGATTGTTATTTTGATTTAAGATGTTGCCACTAAAACCACGGTACTAATATTGCACTCCCCTGTTGCTGACCAGTAGCACGTGAACAAACTCTTGGGACCATTATGTTGCAGTTCCGGCATCGTATCCAATTGAGGCATTTTTTTTATTAATGCGTCAAGCCACAGAAACACATGTGGCAGTTTCTGCATCCTAGTATGCGATTCGGATGAGGTAATACTGGCCGAGAGTACCTTCTTTTCTTCGTAGGCTGGTTCCGCAACTAAAAACAGGTATACTTTTTTTTTCCGCTCTACATTGTCTACTGGCTCATCGAAGTTGGATGCCATGTGTCATGGTTATAGTTTGTATCTAGATGTTCCCTGGGGCTCATATTTCGTTGGGTATAGGATGACTTTTGCAAAAGACGAAGTTCTATTTGAATCGGGAGATTTCGTGCAAGTAAATGTTTGTGGCTTCCGGAGTGGAAGGAACCGGCGAGGAGTAGATTGTGTCTCACACGCACAGGGAAGCCGGCTTCACCGTTAGTTCCCGTGTGTGTTTTTCCTCACTGATTACAGTTTTTCTTGGTATTTATCCTTGGGAGTCACATTTCGAGTAGTGCCTAGAGTTGTCATAGGCCTATGGGTGTCTATTCTAATTTTTAAAAACTATGGAATATTTCAATGCAAATCATTTTTTCAAGAAAAAATGTAAATCGATATTTTGTTAAAAATTCATAAATGTTGTTACTGAAACTCAAATGTGGTCGTTTAAAAGCGTCAAAGTCGGCGAAAATCGCTGTAAGCAGTCCTCTGTTTACGATAGTTATTCTTCTGTAAGACAGTGTTTTAAACTATTACGACAATTCTGTAGCTTTTATGAACAGATTGCTGAATTAAAACACTATAGTCACCGCTTAAAATTCTGAGGAAACAGAACACACGCGAAGCTTGTGTGTTGTTTTCCATCGCCGTGGCGATGCTTCCTTATGGCCGGATGCGGCCTTGAGGCGTTAAAAGTTTTTTTTACCAAGGAAACTCCTTAACGTTGTTTTAAAAACCTTTATGCTTTTTGTGATTATTGAATTTATTTAATTCAGTTTCCTTTTGTTTTGTCCGCATATGAGTAAAAAGTCGCATAACATAATTTACGTTCCTAACAATTTCGTATTATAGGGTCCAGGACGATGTTAATTGTACATGCGGAGGAAGGGTACAAAATAAGATGAAAAAGTAGACGCGAAACAGGGCTTTTATTAAAGCTAAGAGCTCAGTTAACCGCGATCAACGTATAGAGTAGTTACGTTTTAGTTCTTATTCTAAGCACTGCTGTACATTTGAAAGTTACTGCCGGACAGAGAAATCAATTCATCTCGAAGAAGAAATTAAAAAGTTGTGGAATCGGTTACAGAAGACAAGATATAATTTTATTGAGCAGTAAGAAGCTTTGCAGCAAATTACGTTGACAAATGGGTCAAGCTAATGGCATACGACGCAAGATTCCAATACAGTATGTGTCCTCCATTGGAGGTAATACAGGCAGTCACTCGCCATAGCATGGAGTAACATAGAGACATAATATTGTGCTGTGGTACAGAAATATCCATATAAACCTTTACCATTTTAATTACCGATAACTGCAGAACTAACAACACAAATGTGCAGTCACGTCAGAAACGAAGAGTAACTATGGGAGATTGTCATTCACAGTAAAAGTTGGAAATGGCCGCCACCTGCATCCAAGCACAATTGCACCAATCGCAAATTATTGTGAGGTGTTTATTGTAATGTGTCCTCGCTAATGTTTGCGATTTCAGTCGTGATGTTATTTTGGAGTTGCGCAAGTGTATGCGATCTGTTCCAATACATAGTTTCCTTAAGGAAGCCTCACAGGTTAGGTCCGGGGATCGAGGAGGCCACAGGTCCTTGGAGATTACTTGGTCAACAAAGAAACTGGTTATGAGTGCCATGGACACGTTAGAAGTATGGCATGTTGCGCCATCTTGTTGAAAAAATTCCTCCCGCAAATATACTTCGTAATTGAATATGCGTCCGTACACCTCGGTGTTCAGTTTCCTCGAAGAAAATTATGCCAATAATTCTGGAAGCTGACACTGCTCACCAGACCACAATCTTTTCAGAATGCAGTGCTGTTTCATGGAGGATGCTGGGATTTTCTGGAGCCCAATATCGGGTGTTTTGAGAGTTGATGTAACCGGACAGGTGGAGCCAGGCCTAGTCCGTAAACCATATTATCGACAGAATTTCTGATCTTTCAATAAGCAGATCCTGGAATCAGTGGCTATACCGCACACGCTTTTGCACCTCTGGTTGCTTCAATTCCTGCGCAACATGGACTCTGTACGGTCTTACATGTGATCTCTGTGCTGCTCTCTGACATGTGCAGTATGTGCAGTCTGTCTCCTGGTTTAAGAGGTACAACGATTTGTTTGGTGATTTCAGCAAACGATATCGAATGTCATCCACACGAACTTGCGGCAATGTAGGTCGATGTTTCCCAGTCTCGCTTAAAAGATTCCCAGTTTTCTCACTAGCGACAATGTTGTTGGTTTCGTTGGAACGGTTTGCACACCGAATTCTCTTCGATATTCCTGTTGCGTTTTAACCAGTGAATTTGTTTTCCAGTACGTTTTAACAAAAAAAAAAAACACGCTGTCGAATTGAGTACTGCATGTTTGCGATTACGGCAAACGAATCACTATATGCACAATAACAAGTGAGAATCAACATCAACATGGTTGACAATCGTACCAGGTTTACATATCTCGAAGAACCATAGGCATCATAAAATGCACGTTCATACGTATCCATACCCCCAAAGAGAGAATATCACTCCTTCCAATTGTAAAGGCTGATATGAATCACTCTGTATATCCCTTCATATTTCCTCCAAGTGCCGACGGAGTTAAAGTGTTTGGATAGGTTGGTGGTGCTGGAAAAGACAGCATCCCTGCTGATGCCATATATGCTCAGCTCGCGATAGAACCGCTTATCTCGCACACCAAGGTATCGGTGCTTCGGAGAACGTGTTTAATGATTTATATGGTATGTGGACGCGCGTTATAGTGCTGCAGAATGTCATCAGGAGTATGCCGTACAGATGGTATAAAATAGGGTAATACGATCTCTGCAACATTTCGGTGGTTTGACGGTGCGCCCTGCACAAGCACTAGACTTGCTCTTCAGTCGTAACTAATAGAGTCTTAGGCTATAATTATACGTTTAAGTCTAAGAGCCCTATGGCACATGATACCGACTCTCACCTCTGCGGTGCCAGGTCCGGATACATACTGTCACGCCCCAGTACAACATTGTACAGTGCCAACGGCACGACATGGATGAGAGGCTATTCCTAGAATCTCCCAACCAGCTTCACGCAGTCTCATTATACGACTTCATTCAAATGGCTCATCGGTTGATATGCTGTCCGCTGTTGACGTACTGCAAAGTTGGATGTTCTCAATACCATCGACAACTATGCCCATGCTCTGTATACCTAGTCTTATTTCCAGCGGTGAGGTAACTAGTGTCCTCCATATCACGTTGTTTTAGTGATGCAACGCAACCTAATCATAAGTACTTGTTCACCTCATTATCTATGGACGATAGGTCACTAAATTTCGTTAGCTTTTTCCAGCAATGTAGCTCTGCTCGTAGCATTTTCCTGGTTACCTCAAACTGTTTCCTTTCCGCATGTGTGTACGATTCATATGAAAGTCACTCGTACGTATGATATAAACACTTATATGCTCACACACACATAAATATATTTATTTATTTATGTGCAAAAATTACGGATTACATAAGTTAGTATATTTTCACTGGCATGAGGTGCAACAAACTTGAACAATGAAGTCTGAAAAGCACACCCGAAGGTATTTTCAACAAATTTTTGCCTGCCGTATACTCAAAAGTCCTTTTATCAATAGAGCAAGTGACATTCGACACGAATCTTGCTGTATCACTGCTTTTGGGTGTTGCGGTGAGTGAGTATGACATGTGGTCATCGAGGACAGTGATATATGCAGCGTGACGAGCTCCTGTATTGAGTTTGGAGTCTCATGCCTGCTTCAAAGCCACCCTATGTCCCTGAATGGTTTGTGTAGGTACTGGACGCTTTGCAGTACGATGCTAGAGTGCGTCCGAGGTATGCTTGGCAGAGTAGTGATCGGGGGACCTGCTCGGTAAAACCCAGCCCTCAATTCCCAGATACTAGTCCACAGTTCCAACCCGATGTGGGCAATAGTTGTCTTGCATGTATAGGAAATGTGCAAACATTGCACGCCTGGAAAATCTTACTTTTGGAAGGTAATATACAGGATGGGGCTGAATTCGACCTACAAACTTCGTGAGGTGATTCTTTATGCAAAATCTAGTGGCAAACACATGACACTTTGTACCTAAACTAAATATTAAGTCCCCAAAAATTGAGATTTTGGAATGTATTTTTGCGAAATATCGGAAGCCAGGCGAGATGAAAGTAAAATTCGCTGAATATTGTTTTAGGTTATCGGGATCTTCAACCTAAGTGCAAACTCACATTAATAATACTTCCCGTTTTGAAAATAACACGAGTGGATACCCTCTTATTGCCGGCAATTTCGTTACCGTCGTGAATTATGAACGTTTGATGCTGGTTTATTGAGCAGTATGATCTACGAAACAAAAATGTTCCCCTTGTTGCAACCGCCTAGGACCCACCGTTTTCGTTTAAAATACACACAAATATTCCGCTAGATTCCTCTGCAGAGATACTGTGCTTCGTACGTAGGCAACATACATGCGTGTACGGTAAGCTGCTGTTCCCAGTGCACAGACCATGGTGGATGACATTTATTACTTACTGCAAACAACAATTACCATGTATTAGAAAGCTTGCGATACTTCATCTGGCAATGTGTTCTTGGTAACAGTCGGTTTGAGATTCCCTACATGAAGTATTGGTATTGCTTGGAACCGCATTGCTGTCTCTGCCTGGACATGTATCGCTGCAGCCGAAGCTTTATGTATGTGCCTTTTGTACGAAACCGGTGGTCCTAGGCAGTGGCGACTAGAAGCCCCGTGCGTTACCTAGGTCATACTGTTGTATAAACAAACATCAAACGTTTATGAGTCCTGACTGTTCGTATAAACATTTCCTGTCATTAATAAAACAGGGACCAAGCGAAGTGGGGCAACAGTAACATGTTGGACTCGCATTAGGGAGGACGCAGGTTCGAATCCTGGTCAGACCATCCGGAATTCGGTTTACCATGGTTTCCCGAAGTCACTCCAAGCAAACACTTGGATGGTTCTTTAATGAAGGCCATGGCCGAATCCTTCCTCAGTTCCTTTCAAGTGCCTAGTTATATTTTCCTGTGTGTAATGACCTCGCTTTCGACGAGACATCAAACGCACTAACTAAAAACGTACAGGTAGCCATAGTGTATTATTAGCGCGTAAATAACTGTTACTTTTGACAAACGACATGTCAACAGTTGAAAGTAACGTTCCCATAATGCAACTCTGTCAGGCCATTCGTTTATGAGCAAACGTCTAACTAGGTGTCAGATGAAGCATGTGCAGGCTGCGCGAGCGGTTTACATGTCTGGCGGCACTAATACCACACTAGGCAGCTCTGTACGGTTTGACATGTTCAATTCCATGCCTGGCACGACAGTTATCATGCCACTAAAAGGCGCTATAGCGAATGCGGCCCATTAAACCCCTAGACGAATTGTATAAAATATCTGAGAACTCCACAATGTATCACTTACATTTCTGTTGGTCAAGGTGCATACTGTGTCTACACAATGGAATACTTAACGCGGCCGGAACTGACAGATATGCTACTAGTCTACGGTGCGGCAGAGGGAAATGAACGAAAAGCGCAAAGAATGTACAGGAATAGATTTACGCACAGACAGCAGTCACACCACATTTGCGTCTGTGGGGTGACGTGTGAGAGAAAGTGGAAGTTTGGAGGTGACACGACCGAATGCAGAGCGCAGACGGACAGCCAGGTTTGAAGAGGATGTGTTGAGGCATGTTGAGAATAACCCACGTGCGAGTACGCGTACTATTGCAAGAGTACTCAACAGAAGCCGCCACACCATTGGTCGAGTGCTTCATGAGCAATTACTGCATCCGCTCTATGTACAAAGTGTGCATGCCGTGGGTCCTGCGGATTATCCCCAACACGTGGAGTTTGCAGCATAGTTTCTGAAACAACTCGGAACACGCCCAGACTTCGACAGATTCATTCTCTTCACTGACGAGGCTTCCTTTCAACGTGATGGTATACAGAATTGTCGAAATATCTACGAGAAGGCGGACACTCGCACCCCATTCTTCCACGGGGATCAACAGCGATTCAATGCCAACGTCTGGGCGGGCGTAATACATACCATGTTGGTTGTCCCCTGTTACCACATCGTCTCACCGGCAATGTGTACGCTGCATTTCTGTGGGAAACTCTGCCGACATTACTCGAAGAGATCCCGTTACTAACACGAGCGGCCATGTGGTTCCAGCACGACGGCGCCCCAGCCCACAGTTCGCGACGTGCGCGCGATCTCCTGAATCTCGTATTCCCTGGACGATGGATAGGCCGTGGGGGTCCTTTTCCCTGGCCTCCACGATCCCCGGATATGAATCCATTGGACTATTTCTTCTGGGGTTACATGCGCAGTCTGGTGTATGAAACCGCGGTGGAATCCGAAGAAGACCTCGTTGCCCGCATCGATGCAGCTGTCGGGATTATTCGGGACAATGAGGGTGTTTTATTTTCAAACGTGCCCGACAATCGTTGGTGTGGCGATGTGAACTATGCGTCGGACATGGGAGCCGTACCATCGAGCCTTTCCTATTAAAGTGTTTGATACATGCTTCTACAATAAAACCTATGTAATACCACAGCTATTGTTGTCAAATGAAATGTGTTACCCAATACCACTTAAATGTGATGCGTTGTAACGGCATTGCTGTACGCCGCTGCACCAAATGTTTCAACGTTCAAAAGCCCGTACAGTACACAGCAGCAGCGATACAGTTCCAGGTGCCTAGACAATACCAATATATTTACGTCCTGCATGGAATCACACACCGACTGTCGCCACAAGCAAACAGTTGTGTTTGCCTATTAATGTATGACACACGTTGTGTACAGTAGGTGTTAACATAGTCCACCGCCATCGGCTGTGCAGTGGCTATTCACGCCTGCATACTAGGCGCTGTACCGCTACAGCGGCATCTTTGTGTGAATTTCAAACGAAAACTGCGGGTCCTAGGCAGTTGCAACAAGGGGACCATTTTTGTTTCGTATGTTATATTGCTTAATAAACAAGCATCAAACGTTTATAATTCACAACGGTAACGAAATTTCCAGCAATAAGAGGGTGGCCACCCCTGTTATTTTCATAACGGGGAGTGTTATTAATGTCAGTTTGATCTTGCGTTGACGCTCTCGATAACATAAAAGAATTTTCCGGAAATTGTACTTTCATCTCACATGGTTTCCGATATTTCGCATAAATACATTCTAAAATAGCAATTTTCGGGGACCTATTTCGCCCTTAAAATTTAGTTTAGCTACGAAGTGTCCTATATATTTGTCACTTGATTTTGCATAAAGAATCACCTCACGAAGTTTGTCGGTCGAATTCAGCCTCACCTGTATATGTACACCGGACCTGATAGAGAACTACAAACCCAGTGCACGTGAGTCCAGGATGTCATATCACTTCATATCAAAATTCTGCCACCTTAATAAGGTTAGTCATCCGTAATAACTGTACTTAATCCCCCCTTTCCCAGCCACATTCAAATATGGAAGGAGTTAGAGCTAAGACTTAACCAATNGTAATAACTGTACTTAATCCCCCCTTTCCCAGCCACATTCAAATATGGAAGGAGTTAGAGCTAAGACTTAACCAATGCTCATCTGTAAAATGGACATCCTATAGTTCCCTGGTCCACGCTAGATGTTCTCTGCACCATGTTGATAAGACACTCCGCCACATTCAAATATGGAAGGAGTTAAAGCTAAGACTGAACCAATGCTCATCTGTAAAATGGACATCCTATAGTTCCCTGGTCCACGCTAGATGTTCTCTGCACCATGCTGATAAGACACTCCGCCACATTCAAATATGGAAGGAGTTAAAGCTAAGACTGAACCAATGCTCATCTGTAAAATGGACATCCTATAGTTCCCTGGTCCACGCTAGATGTTCTCTGCACCATGCTGATAAGACACTCCGCCACATTCAAATATGGAAGGAGTTAAAGCTAAGACTGAACCAATGCTCATCTGTAAAATGGACATCCTATAGTTCCCTGGTCCACGCTAGATGTTCTCTGCACCATGCTGATAAGACACTTTTGCAGTTAACGGCCATGTACCATTATAAAACCAACGGCAAAAGGATAGTTATAAAACGTAATTTAAAAAAAACTGTAGTCCAATTTTAGTGGACATTGGGAAAGAATAGTTTCTTTTCTAAGGCACTGAACCTAAGTTCTACAATGCTATAAACGTATGATAAAGGAGGTGGATCACACAGATTACACTATTAAAGACAATCTGATGGGACTGGTGTATTTGACGCTATAAGGACAACCTTGAGCGTGTGCGAGCACGTGCAGCCATTCTGCTGAGTCAGTTCCGTTTGCAGCCACGAGCGACAGCACTACAATTGTAGAGGGAATAGCAACTAAGTGGATTTTAAAGTGTTGTTGGAAATATGAGAACACACTTCATGTGCAGAGACGATGGAGAGCATAATTCGACACTGCGCCACAGTCACGTGTAACTATGACACGATTACGTGACAAGTTTAGGAGGGATGGAACTGTGTGTGATGTGAGGAAAAGACGGACGGCGGGAAGAGAACGGCAACGGACGAATGAAGTGTGAGGATTATACTCCACACATTCACACGTTCCTCGGGAAGCCGAAGTCCGTACGACAAGCTGCGCGCGTCAGGTGTCAGTAAATCAAATGCCCATCGCATTTTAAAACAAGTAAAGTGGAGGCCCACCATTATTTTGTTAAGGTATAAACAAAACTGTAACTTTATATGTAGACATGTATAGCGTATGGTAAAGCGTAAGCAAGGGTGAGAAGTCCGTAAAAAGTGTCGAGGAAATTAACGTTTTGGGAGTTTCTGAAACAATCTGCCGTGCCTTTCATATACGGAATAGTTAGTAGTCAATAAGTTCGTGGACGCCATAGTGCGTGCTGCCTACATTCGGGGCGGCAGATTGAACGTGGCGCTGATGCGTGGCAGCCTATACTTGGGGCGCGTCAGTCCACGCACTTATTGACTGTGGTAGGTACATAGTATTTTATTACGTCCGACAAGGGTATTTGCAGGAGTGTTGAAAATCAGTAGTAGTTGTGCCAAGTTCAGTACTGAGTTTTCTTTCAGTTCATAAAACACAATCTAATTAATAAAATATATACTCTATACTTTATTGTTAAAAATATTATTAAAATTCCCGCAATTTTCGTGTTTTCATTGACATAGTACGGTGTCGTTAGATTAAATATTATGTCCTGAGCTTCACAGTACTAATTTGACACAAGTGCGAATAAGTTACGTAAATAATGTTACGCGCGAGCGTGTGGAAGTGAAGGACAGAGCAATTACATGATAGCGGCGACGAGTCACAAGGGATGCTTTGAATGACAGGCGAGCGATAAATCAATAACCACGTATTTGTTACAAAAAAATGAGCCGACGCGATAATCCCTTTTCCGGCGCGCACTGCTGACCTAGGTTGTATTGAGTTTCTGCGTTTATCTGAAGAATTTTCTGGTGGTTTACTGCCCTAGTTTCTGTCAGTTTCCAGGTCAAGGATAACAGAGTGTAAATAATGCGTCGGGCCTCCGGGCCGGGAGTTGTTGAGTGGATGAGTGACTGGAGTTTCAGCGATAGACGACGAGCGAAACGAGCGGCGAGAAAAGTGACCAGCGAGTGGAAAATCTGCGACTGCGAGCATCGGCGCAGCAAATAGTGCGACTGGCAGGCTGGACTATTGGACTGGATGCGTGAGTGAAAGACATTACAGATGATAATAGACTAACTGAACGTGTGTTAATGATGAGTATGAGTTAATTGACTATAACCAAACAGAGACATTAAGAAGGACGTCGGTTAGAGTAAAACCTAGACATTAAATATTGCGCTCATTGGGAAACAAAGAGTGATAGTGGGGATAGATTAATGCTATAAATAGTAGCTGTGTGAATAAACTAAGATCAAATTTAGTTATTTTATTTTTATTAAGACCTCCACCCCTCACGAACTCAGATACGCCCCTCAGGCGTCTTGTCACAATAGGTTCTGCGTTTAAGAACTTTCTCGTACCTACATTTCGGATTCGGAAGTCGGAATTGTACCACAAATTGGCATCTTACAGCGTGTGCCTGTTTTATTTTTCTGAGTTACTCATAACGTGCGATTGTGAAAATTTTTTAAAGACCAGTTACAAGAAAAAAAAACTACAAATCCATCTTTGACCTCTTTAGTTGAAAAGAATACAGGAATCCGTTGAAGTGATTTACTGTACTATACTGCGTGTTAAATATATCTTAGGGCATGAAAACAGCGATATGCGACTTTATAATGGGAAAAGTGTTTCGTGATTCAAGCCGCACCTCAGGCTTAAACAAATTCGTCAGTTATTGGCACATGGAACGCTGCGTGCCTTTAAAGTGGTACGTAACGAGACTGAAGCATTAATGTCCGAATTCAGGCAAGAACGAACGCTCTATATTTAACAACATTGTTTTAACCTGTGAAATGTTATGTGATTTACGAGATGTTTGTTGGGATTCGCAAGTTAATTTCGTTGAGCGGAGAACGTTGCAGCAAAAAGCACATGCCCGTTCGGTGCTGTGGTGGTGTAGGGGTCGAACTATTTGGGAGACCTAGACTAACGCGGTTCAATTTCTGGCGTTGTCAAGTCCGGAATTTTGCAGGTTGGAAAACGTGGCGGACGTTGCCGCTCTCCGGTGAGTTTCCTGGACGTATTCCCGTTTCGTACTATGCGCCGACGATCAATGACCACCGATTGGGGGAAGCGGGGTTGTATTCCTGCTGTATTATACGTACGTATATTCCTCTACAACCAAATTTCCAGAATAAATTTTTAGAAATCAACCTTAAAAAGTCACAAGGAAAATCTTAATGGTTATTTCGAAATCCAACTTATTTTTCTCCTGTTACTCGTCACACACCTATAATCGTAAAGGTCCCCCAATTATTCAATCATATTTGACCAACATTGGAAAATGCGAATTTAACTGAAACCGTACAAATTTAACAATTCTGTTAGGTAGTTTGTAAAAAAATTTTAGGTTTATGAAATTTATTTACTTTTAACCACGACGAGGAGATGCATAGCAGAGCTGTGGGAAGTAATGTGAACATCGGAGTGGAGAAGCGTATTGTGTTATTCTGTTCCGAAGACGGACTAGACTACCTGCAGCCAAAATATCGGAAGTTGTTCCATTCCGTCGTTGCTCCATCTCTATCACACTTAATCGGCGCTAAAAGACCTTGGCGGCCCAGCACCGCCCAGATATATCATCCTTTCCCCTTCTCTCCCTCTCATGCTCTGCTCTTCTACCTTACTCACTGTATGACCATGACACATTCTCGTTCGTTTTCCCAAGCGTGCGGAAGGAAGGGACGATGGTCCGCGCAGGTGCGACCGGCCAGCCGCCCCTCCCTCCACTACGACTGCTCGAAAATAGCTGCCTAGTCCAGACGTAGTAGTATCGGCAGTGACGTACAATTAAAACTGGCGTCGCGCTCGCAACACTCGTCAGTCGCGGTCGTCGCAAGTGCGGGTTAAGGTCCGTGCCTTGCCACCGGAGTGAAAGATACCGCGTGGTGCTGGTTGCCTAGCTCCGTGGGGCTCGCAGGTCTCGAGGCCCCGCCCCTTCGGGTCTGCTAGCTCTGGCCACTCCCCCGCAGCAGGGGGAGGGGCGGAGATTACCGAGGACGTCTAGCACCCTCGCTGGCAGGCTATGCCGAGCGACCAGAGGTGAGCGTGGTGAATAGTGCACGATACCCACGAGCTTCAGTATTAAGGGTGTCGGACTCAAAAAAATTTATTATTTAATAATCGTACCAAACATTGTTCAACTCTTACGCATTGTATTCGATGACATTTTCCTATAATAAAGATAATACTTTTTATATTTTTGGAATAATTTTATGTCAAATACAAAATGGTTGTTTTGTTGCAGTCGTAATAACAAATACTAAGTTGTACAGATGAAAACGTTTACAACATAAACTAATGTCGTGGGCTACTGCCTGACACAAATGGAATCACCGAATAACAGTTTATACAGTAAAAAAAAAAAGTTAAAATACAGAGCGAGTATAAAAGAATACCCCAACTTTGAAGGTCTGTAATATCAAAACCAAACAACTAACAACCTTGATTGACCAATTAAATGAACCGTGGAACCGTGAAGTTTGTTTACCATACTTTCATAAATGCTCAATGTGACCACCATGAGCGGCCCGAACGACATCTACGCGATAATCGGTTTGAGGTGGTGAGGGGGTAGCGAGTTCGCATTCGACACGTCAATGTGAAGGGGAGGGTCTGATGTTTCCTTTATGGTGCGTCACCACATTGGCACTTAGCTGTTCGCGGATACCTGAACGAGACGTTGCTGCAACGCTGGATTGGTCGAGGAGCAGCTGGTGACCAGGCTCTTCATCACTGGCCCCCAAGAAGCCCGGATCTTACCCCGTGCGATTTTTTTCTATGGGGGTACATAAAGGATCAAGTGTTTCGTCCACCATTGCCGGCTAACATTGACGACCTCAAAACGAGAATTACGGACGCCATCCAAACCGTAACACCGGACATGCTGACAAGAGTGTGGAACGAGTTCGATTATCTCGTAGATGTCGTTCGGGCCGCTCGTGGTGGTCACATTGAACATTTATGAATGTATGGTAAACAAATTTTATGGTTCCACGGTTCATTTGATTGGTCAATCAAGGGTGTAGGTTGTTTGGTTTTGATATTACAGACATTCAAACTTGGGGTATTCTTTCATGCTCATTCTGCATGTTCAATTTTTTTGTGTTGAACGCTTTTTTATATGTAGCCTATGGTATGTTAGGAGTGCCTGTTGTTCATTTGATGCTGGCAATAACAGTCGCCAGCAAAATAAGCGCAGTGACACGACCGTTGGTTTTGTACACGTGACACTGCGTAGTATATAACATGCATTACGTCAGTGATCGTAAATGCTGTTTATCTAACCAATCACTTAATGAACTATTGACTTACCCGGTGTTCCATGGGTGGCGTGACGTTTATTGATTTGGCTGGCTCGCCTGTCTGCGGCATGAAGAAGCAGAGCTGTAGAAATCCGCCGTTTGTTGGGTAACAGCTAAACATGGGCCGTATTCATAGTCGTTTTTAGTCCTGACTAAGAAAAGATCATCCTCCGACCAAATTTTTTCGTATTCAGAGAGCCTTAGTATTGCTAGTCCGGGTGCCATATTCCTTTAGTACGAACTAACTTTTAGTCCGAACTGCGGGTAGGACTTACGACGTATTAAAGTCAAAAATAAACATGACGAACTTAAAATAAGACAAGTTTGCTAATTTTACATGCAAGTGAAAGCTACATATAGTTTTACGAAACACAAAAAAATGCGTTTAAGTTTAATTATAAAGTTTAGTGACTTTTCTGTAAAAAAAAAAAAAAAAAAAAAACCCCGGAAAATTGTATATTTCAACTCTGCTAATGACGCAGAACACGAATATACGAGGGGCATTAACGTATGACTAATTTCGTAATATGTGCCCACCTAACCTAACNTCGCTATGATGAATCACTATTTTACATATTTGAACTAACCTAGGATTGTATGGTTTTACACTAACCTAGGTTTTTTAGGGTTTTACACTAACCTAGGTTTTTTAGGGTTTTATGCTGACCTAGATTTTTAGGGTTTTACACTAACTTAGTATT
>NQII01028202.1:0-11778 GCA_002778355.1 Clitarchus hookeri
CAGTATAGTACACAGAGACTATACTTTGCAAGTACACCACGTCACTTACTTGCCAACGTGCACACGGCAGTCGCCTCTCTACTTGCTCTGTCTCCATCCTCTCCAGGTATACATACACGTGTCCGTACGTGGCCTCGCCTGTGACCAAGTGTTCCAGTATAGTACACAGAGACTATACTTTGCAAGTACACCACGTCACTTACTTGCCAACGTGCACACGGCAGTCGCCTCTCTACTTGCTCTGTCTCCATCCTCTCCAGGTATACATACACGTGTCCGTACGTGGCCTCGCCTGTGACCAAGTGTTCCAGTATAGTACACAGAGACTATACTTTGCAAGTACACCACGTCACTTACTTGCCAACGTGCACACGGCAGTCGCCTCTCTACTTGCTCTGTCTCCATCCTCTCCAGGTATACATACACGTGTCCGTACGTGGCCTCGCCTGTGACCAAGTGTTCCAGTATAGTACACAGAGACTATACTTTGCAAGTACACCACGTCACTTACTTGCCAACGTGCACACGGCAGTCGCCTCTCTACTTGCTCTGTCTCCATCCTCTCCAGGTATACATACACGTGTCCGTACGTGGCCTCGCCTGTGACCAAGTGTTCCAGTATAGTACACAGAGACTATACTTTGCAAGTACACCACGTCACTTACTTGCCAACGTGCACACGGCAGTCGCCTCTCTACTTGCTCTGTCTCCATCCTCTCCAGGTATACATACACGTGTCCGTACGTGGCCTCGCCTGTGACCAAGTGTTCCAGTATAGTACACAGAGACTATACTTTGCAAGTACACCACGTCACTTACTTGCCAACGTGCACACGGCAGTCGCCTCTCTACTTGCTCTGTCTCCATCCTCTCCAGGTATACATACACGTGTCCGTACGTGGCCTCGCCTGTGACCAAGTGTTCCAGTATAGTACACAGAGACTATACTTTGCAAGTACACCACGTCACTTACTTGCCAACGTGCACACGGCAGTCGCCTCTCTACTTGCTCTGTCTCCATCCTCTCCAGGTATACATACACGTGTCCGTACGTGGCCTCGCCTGTGACCAAGTGTTCCAGTATAGTACACAGAGACTATACTTTGCAAGTACACCACGTCACTTACTTGCCAACGTGCACACGGCAGTCGCCTCTCTACTTGCTCTGTCTCCATCCTCTCCAGGTATACATACACGTGTCCGTACGTGGCCTCGCCTGTGACCAAGTGTTCCAGTATAGTACACAGAGACTATACTTTGCAAGTACACCACGTCACTTACTTGCCAACGTGCACACGGCAGTCGCCTCTCTACTTGCTCTGTCTCCATCCTCTCCAGGTATACATACACGTGTCCGTACGTGGCCTCGCCTGTGACCAAGTGTTCCAGTATAGTACACAGAGACTATACTTTGCAAGTACACCACGTCACTTACTTGCCAACGTGCACACGGCAGTCGCCTCTCTACTTGCTCTGTCTCCATCCTCTCCAGGTATACATACACGTGTCCGTACGTGGCCTCGCCTGTGACCAAGTGTTCCAGTATAGTACACAGAGACTATACTTTGCAAGTACACCACGTCACTTACTTGCCAACGTGCACACGGCAGTCGCCTCTCTACTTGCTCTGTCTCCATCCTCTCCAGGTATACATACACGTGTCCGTACGTGGCCTCGCCTGTGACCAAGTGTTCCAGTATAGTACACAGAGACTATACTTTGCAAGTACACCACGTCACTTACTTGCCAACGTGCACACGGCAGTCGCCTCTCTACTTGCTCTGTCTCCATCCTCTCCAGGTATACATACACGTGTCCGTACGTGGCCTCGCCTGTGACCAAGTGTTCCAGTATAGTACACAGAGACTATACTTTGCAAGTACACCACGTCACTTACTTGCCAACGTGCACACGGCAGTCGCCTCTCTACTTGCTCTGTCTCCATCCTCTCCAGGTATACATACACGTGTCCGTACGTGGCCTCGCCTGTGACCAAGTGTTCCAGTATAGTACACAGAGACTATACTTTGCAAGTACACCACGTCACTTACTTGCCAACGTGCACACGGCAGTCGCCTCTCTACTTGCTCTGTCTCCATCCTCTCCAGGTATACATACACGTGTCCGTACGTGGCCTCGCCTGTGACCAAGTGTTCCAGTATAGTACACAGAGACTATACTTTGCAAGTACACCACGTCACTTACTTGCCAACGTGCACACGGCAGTCGCCTCTCTACTTGCTCTGTCTCCATCCTCTCCAGGTATACATACACGTGTCCGTACGTGGCCTCGCCTGTGACCAAGTGTTCCAGTATAGTACACAGAGACTATACTTTGCAAGTACACCACGTCACTTACTTGCCAACGTGCACACGGCAGTCGCCTCTCTACTTGCTCTGTCTCCATCCTCTCCAGGTATACATACACGTGTCCGTACGTGGCCTCGCCTGTGACCAAGTGTTCCAGTATAGTACACAGAGACTATACTTTGCAAGTACACCACGTCACTTACTTGCCAACGTGCACACGGCAGTCGCCTCTCTACTTGCTCTGTCTCCATCCTCTCCAGGTATACATACACGTGTCCGTACGTGGCCTCGCCTGTGACCAAGTGTTCCAGTATAGTACACAGAGACTATACTTTGCAAGTACACCACGTCACTTACTTGCCAACGTGCACACGGCAGTCGCCTCTCTACTTGCTCTGTCTCCATCCTCTCCAGGTATACATACACGTGTCCGTACGTGGCCTCGCCTGTGACCAAGTGTTCCAGTATAGTACACAGAGACTATACTTTGCAAGTACACCACGTCACTTACTTGCCAACGTGCACACGGCAGTCGCCTCTCTACTTGCTCTGTCTCCATCCTCTCCAGGTATACATACACGTGTCCGTACGTGGCCTCGCCTGTGACCAAGTGTTCCAGTATAGTACACAGAGACTATACTTTGCAAGTACACCACGTCACTTACTTGCCAACGTGCACACGGCAGTCGCCTCTCTACTTGCTCTGTCTCCATCCTCTCCAGGTATACATACACGTGTCCGTACGTGGCCTCGCCTGTGACCAAGTGTTCCAGTATAGTACACAGAGACTATACTTTGCAAGTACACCACGTCACTTACTTGCCAACNCGTGAAAACACCCGTTTGAGCCATTTTCACTATCACAAAAACATGCTTTAGAGAGAAATGGAGGAACTGAAAAACACATACAGAAGCGTAACGTTTCTTAAATGCTATTCGTAAGCAGACCTCGCTCAGACACGTTGGTCTGTTTTTTAATAAAACGTCTGCTGGAGCTCTGCACAGCGTTCGGCGGCCAACCCAGGCGGCCAACTTAACACAACAGAACTCTATGCCCCGGGTGCACTTCAGGATACACTACGAAGGCTAATTTCTCTTCCAATCAAAACGAAGTTCCCGTGGACGTAGTTGGTTGTTCCGTTGATGCTTGTCAGTATCTCTAAATAACTTTGTAGCACGTCAACACTCATTTTAGTGAATAAAAACGGTAATATTCTCATACCAACTTAAATTAATATATAGACTGCACTACCTGTTACATATGAAAGGATATTTTATTAACAGAAAACTCGGCACTGCGATGGCTGATAAGTATAGTTTAAAAAGAGTATCAGTAAACCAAATTTGAAAAATAAACTTAAAATTATATTTTAAAAAGAGACAAGAATAAAAAAATTGCCCATCACTAGCGGTATTTCTGGAAGCACTACTTAACTATGTTCATTACGTATCCCTACATATTCGTAGTTTGCGGTGTCATGCGTTTATCAAATGACACTGCCAAACTTCCCTGGCCAATTATGTTTTTAAAAAATCCAATGGTCATCGATTTAAATATTATATTTTAACAAAAAGGTTAATGAAATAGAATTAGTTTTCATGTTTCGCTGTGACCGTTATTTTTGTGTTTCAAACAGTGTCTGCATTGAAATCTATCCAGTTGGGGAANAGTTTTCATGTTTCGCTGTGACCGTTATTTTTGTGTTTCAAACAGTGTCTGCATTGAAATCTATCCAGTTGGGGAAAATGTTTTTTTTTCTCAGTCGATGTGTTGGTATTGTCCATTTCATGTAAGTGGGGTAGATTTTGACAGTTCTGGTAACGTAGCATGTTCACAATGTATCCTTCCGCCATAGTTGTTTTGTCAGCGAAGAAAAAGACGTTTGTAAACAAATGGAATCGAAGCATTTTCCTGTGTTTCCTATCATGACAGGCACTGAAAGACTGACGTTTGCTAACATCCGTACAGTAATCAATGTCGGATATTATAGCTAGGTTGTCATTCTGTTCATTTTATTTCGAGGGCAAAAAGGAAACATTATGACGGGGGNTTCGTGAGACGGCATTGTTTTGAGGTTCTTATGATGTGTGGCATTTAGAGTTGCATATTATTTTGATAAGCAGTGGAGAATTTTGCTCGTATGGAAATAACATTCAAATTATTATAACTTCGAATGTTCAACTTCAATAAAAAAAACTATATACATACGTCGTTGTTCGTATGCAAAAGAGAAAGCAAAGGAGCAAGAGATTTTAAACCAATGTCTTAGAGAAGATTTCATTTGTGAGTCGTCTAACAAAAAAAACTCCAAGTATATCACACGAGAACTGGGTAGTCGCCCTTGTGTATATTCTAGCAGATTAGAAAATGGAAGGAAAAGAGCAAAAAAGAACAATGCAAGGCTTCGTAAAGAACGACTGAAATCGTTGAGAAATGCGCTGTGAGATTCTACTTGTTTGGAGAACCTAGGAATAGAAGTGAAACGATTACTTGTAGAAAAAACTACAAGGAAATAGAAAGAAAGAAAAAGTTATTTTAAACGAGGTCATTAAGGAACAAATAAAAGTAAGCTTTAAAGGAGAAAAGTAAAGAAGTCATAACAGTTCNTTATTTTAAACGAGGTCATTAAGGAACAAATAAAAGTAAGCTTTAAAGGAGAAAAGTAAAGAAGTCATAACAGTTCTGACAGGAAAAAAGTACTGTAATACAAGTACCTGGCAGATATCGGGTCAACTACGTCAAAAAAAATTAGAAGAATAAGTATACCTGTCTACAGTTCCCAAAGAAGGAAATTTAAGAGGTAGTAAAGTTCTGCTAGCCATTCTAAAATTCTTAGAAATTGATGACGCAAGAAGAATGTGTGCAGGAAAGAAAGAGGCAATCATTAAACGAGGGGGGAAAATGCAGAAACTTTTCTTGAACAACACACTATGTAACTTGTTCAAAGTATTCAAAGACAAAACCTTCGTTTTGACAATGTCGGCTACAGAACGTTTTTCAGATTCAAACCTTTTTTGGGTTATTTATCCCAAAATTAAATATAAAGGGAGTTGCCTATGTAAATCTCGTGAAAACTTGGCACTAGTAGTAAGTAAATTAATTTCCTCCACGGTGATTAAGGAACTGACTAAGTCAGGAACAATTTCTAGTGATGTCTGTTCTTTAACAGTGAACTAGAAGACTTAGCTCAACCCCTTAACAAAAATGGGCCCTCTTCACCGAGACTAGAACAGACAGTTTTACCCAATCTCAAGTGACTGCCTTTCAATCTACAATCCGCTTTGATGAACTGGCAATAGGAAAGTGGGTTGTGGTTGAATGTGAGCGACTTCTTTATCCCGGTGAGATAACAAGACTAAATCATTACGAACACATGGAAGTTAATGTTATGCATTCTACTTTTAGTGGTGTATTTTTTTGCAGCAGAAACTTGACCAAATTCCATACTCTTTCAATGATGTGAAGTGAAGGTTATTATAAATCCACCTATTTCAACTCAATAAGGAAGCACAAAAATTATATATATTTTTCCAAAGTATCAAAAAATGCTTATTCCTAAACTGTAACAGTCCAAACATTTTTCTTGTTTTATTAACTTTGAAGAATATCATTTTCATTTAAGTTTCAAAACTGCATTGTACAAAGAAGGTTGATTCTAAGTTGATTTTTTATATTGTTACTACTAGTAGTAATAGTTAATTTAATTAATTACAAGGTGTTTAAATTATTTTTCTTTTGTTGAAACATTTTTGCTACCGAAAGTACGTAAATACTTGCTTTTGTTCTACAGATGTGGAAAAGGTATAAAAATGTCCACTTCGTGGATACTGACGTCCACTCCGTGGACACATCTCGTTTGAAAATATTTAATTATGTNGGTATAAAAATGTCCACTTCGTGGATACTGACGTCCACTCCGTGGACACATCTCGTTTGAAAATATTTAATTATGTAACACATTTCTTTTGAAAATATTTAATTATGTAATTAAAAAAGCTGACGAGATAGCTCATTAGTGAACTGCATTAGTAGTTATCCACAAAGAATTAGACAATTTGTTGGAATGTTAAATTAAAATTTTTTGTTTTTCCAAACTAGACCTTTATTGTTCTTTAGATTGGCAATGGCCCTTATACACATGTATGTATATGGTGAGAATGCTCCACGTTGGGCGCCACTGGAATGAATATACAAGTTGTGTTGTGTTTGTGGTATGGATTATTACTAGG
Organism: Clitarchus hookeri; assembly: GCA_002778355.1. NCBI lineage: Eukaryota > Metazoa > Arthropoda > Insecta > Phasmatodea > Phasmatidae > Clitarchus > Clitarchus hookeri. The sequence continues at coordinate 6,541 of NQII01028202.1, forward strand.
AGGTACATGTTAANAATATACAAGTTGTGTTGTGTTTGTGGTATGGATTATTACTAGGAGGTACATGTTAACGAACCAAGTTGGAGTAAAAATAATAATATAATAGCTTGTAGTAGAATAACCACTTTAACGAGAGATCAGTAATAATCAACACTATAATTACAAAAAAATATATACCACTACTGAGCAAACTACCAACCAATAAAGCAGTTCAATTATTGAGGAGCCTTTAATGATTACGACAGAAATCTTTATGAAGAAACACAAGCAAACAAAGTTTAGATAAAATAATGCATGCAGCTCAAATTCAAACGCTCGTCTTAGAATATAATTATAATTACAGTTGAGATTTGGCAGCTTAAAGTAGTCTTTTCACAATAGGGAAAATATTATTCAATGTCCAATAATAACAAGAAAATGTCACACTTGGTTCTACTCCATTAATCAGTAAATAACTTTTCTTGCCTCGACTTCTCAGATTTGTAAAATATTTAGGTACATGCATTAGATCTCTACTTCTGAAGGAAGCGTGGGCAAATTTGATAAGGAAAACTTTTTAAAGAAAATGTTATGCAGAAATCTCGAAGACTGAATTAGAGAGAAATCATATTACATAGGGCTGCTGCCATCTGCAAGTTATTTCAGTCTTTACTTATCTGTAACTGTAGTTATTCTGGAGCAAGAAGTTTTCCTAGTTCATGATAGCAATTTAATTGTTGTGAAACAGGACATGCATCAACTCAGAGTCTCCTGTTCTGCAAACTGACTCTCTGGGAATTCGTATTTTACGCCACTCGCACACAGGCGACATGAAATAATGTCCTGAATAAGTATTGGCTATCGAATCCGCAATAAATAACAATTGTTCAATATATTTTCGCTGAGCTTCGGGATCCAATACGCCGACTTAAAAAAACCGAAGTCGGTAATGACGGTCACTCCAGACAGTTTAAACTGCGAGAATTTTCACGTTCTATCACGTCCGGAATTTTTGAAGAGTTGATCCGGTTAGTTAGATTATTTCTGCAAACTGCTCAGTTCGAAAGTGTCAAAACAGAGAATGATGGCTTGGCTACAGTCGTTACAAGTCAGACGATGGCACGGTGGTGCATCGCCATGATAGGGCACTTCATTACGGTGGTGCATCGTCATGAGGAGCACATCACGGTGGTGCATCGCCATAATGAAGAGCACTTCATCACGGTGGTGCATAGCCATAATGAGGAGCACTTCATCCTATGTGCTATGTTGTATGTGAGTGTCAATTGTTTCTTCGTTTATATTACTGGTTCGCAGTCCTAAACGGCGTGTCAGCTAACGAGTGGCCTAATCACTAATGTACCCAAGAAAGTATCGGCTGTTCAAGGTAAAGTGAGCACTTTCGAAAGCCCTGATTAAGATCTACTTGTAGGCGCATGGCGTTATCTGCCGCTGTATGTACAATTAGCATTGCCACGAGTCTGATAATGTTTACCTATAACTTTTAATTCAACGATAAGAGTGGAAATATTACAGCTCAGTCGGTGCCAACATTACGGGGCGTACGCAAAGTCCGCGTGCCTGTTAAAATATGCGCAGGTCGAACAGCGACATTTTTCAAAGGCTGATTTCAAAACTGCTCACTTTACCGTGAACAACGATTATCGACAGGATGTCCACTGAAATTCCCTGACTTTTCCCTGTTTTCCCTGTGGGTGGACATCCTATAGGAACACCCGATTACCGCGAAAATAACATCCTACTTGCACTCGTGCAGTTTTCCTCCCGTCATTGGCCACGTGCCATCGTCGGAAAACAGTGCGGTGTTTACTGGGCCAATGATAATTAGCTCACTCAGGTACTGAACGTCTTAGATTAACGGACAGGTACCCGAGACGGGCAGTAGTTGAAACAATACTACGGTGTTTTCAAATACAGCTTGACAGGAATTCATTTCACGTAAATCGGATGACCCTATGTATACACTGAGACAGTTTGTTCCAGTCAACAAAATAACGTCAGTATACAGCCAAAAATACATTTAGTTGCCAGAAAAAAATATTTTGTTGAATAAACAAGATTTTAAAAGCACAAAATTAATTTTGTTCATCTAACAAAACACATTCGGTGTTGAGCAAAAATAAATTAAAACTGTCAATATATTTAGTTGAACCGACTGTACATATCTGTATGGTCACTCATTTGCCTTCGTTCGAAAATACAGCTAAGTTAGAGAGAGAGAGAGAGAGAGTGTGTTTCTTTGTATTTTCGCGACAGTAAAGTTGTAACAGTGTTAGTTAGTACATTTACGGATGCTTAAAACTGATATAAACAAGTTCAACAATATCATTATGAACGAATCGTGCAAGTACAACGGAGGTTCGCACGCAGCATCGTCAAAGCCCGGCATGCGTTTAATGATGTTTGCTTGCGTGGATGTGCCACTAGGATGCATAGGGGCGTGTCCCTCCATCATTCACAGCTGCAAGATACAGAATAAGGCATTAGTAGCAGTGTGAGCCACAGAGCCTGAACACGCAGCATGCCCCGACGGCGCGTTCGACAAGCCTTCGCCCAGCTGGCTGAGTTCGAGAGAGACCGCATCGTGGGTGGGCCTCAGGTTGGACGTTTCAGCGCATTGCTCGCCACTTGAACCGTTATGCCTATTGTGTGAGTCAATGTTGGAAAATAGACGCGAGCTCCATGCACGGTCCGGCTCTGTGTGTGTGTGGGGGGGGGGCACCTCGACCCTCCCCTCACCAAAGGTAGACCCGCTCACGGGGGAATGATTGACAGCGGCGACCTGGCTGACGTCACAGCTCCCCCCCTTCTTTCTGGAGAAGCCGACGAGTTTTAGAGGATGCGCAAGAATATTCTGGGAACTAGGACCCTCGGCGCAACGCGGCATTTTGAGAAGTTTCTGGGCGATGGCCTACAGCCATATAAATATTGCAGCGGTCTAAGGGTCGGGAGACTTTTTGTGGAAGCCAATTGGCTGAGTGCGGTAGTCGGGCGAAGTCAAGTGCGGCGAGGGACCTCGGTGAAGAGGACGGACGAAGACGAGAGATTGCGAGGCGACGGCGGACGAGGTGTTTATGGTGTGAATGGACGAGAGGGCGGGAAACCCGACGAGTGAAGGCTACTGTGCGTGAGGGCGCTCGGAGAAGTCTACAACAATACGGACAGGCGGGACATGGACTAAACTGAGGTGGGACTGTATGAACATGTGATACGGACTTTACTGTAGATATTGGAACTGTCAAATNGGACATGGACTAAACTGAGGTGGGACTGTATGAACATGTGATACGGACTTTACTGTAGATATTGGAACTGTCAAATACGTACACATAATTTATTATGTTTTGAACACTGTCTCTTATGGCTGATTATAGTTATTTAATTACATTAATTCCTTNACGTACACATAATTTATTATGTTTTGAACACTGTCTCTTATGGCTGATTTTAGTTATTTAATTACATTAATTCCTTTGAGGTAATTGTAAATTGCACTGATTGAAATTTATTAATTGTAAATAGCAAGAGATGTCAATTTATTGTGAGATATTGAGATGAGAGTATTTTCTTTGTAATAATTTTAAATAAATTAGGAAATTACAACTAACTCTTTTATTTAATTAATACCTCCGTACCTTAACGAACCTGATTTAGCCCACTGACTTTGAGAAATTGTAACAGTACCTTACTTTTACTTCATATATAAATTATAGCATTTCATTCATAATTTATATGAATTAAAACAGAGAGAAAACAAGTATGTTTGTAATAACCAGTAAGAAATAGTTCTCATGCAAAATATTATTCAACTGAGTGCGCATGACTACGGTGCGTTTTNGTTTGTAATAACCAGTAAGAAATAGTTCTCATGCAAAATATTATTCAACTGAGTGCGCATGACTACGGTGCGTTTTCCTTATGGTGTAATTTTCTAGACTTGGTTTAAGCTCTGTTAGCATGAAGCGGAGGAATATTCTAGAAGTATCACTTTAGCAGGGCTTCAGAAAGTTGGAAGGAACCGTGAATGGACTAGATACGTGGATGTTATTTACTCTAGGAGTCGCATTTTGGAACGCCAGACTGTTGTGATCGCAGAGTGAACATGGGGTAGAGCGATCACACTGGCTGCGCAGAACTAGTCCCCGTGCCCCAGCATCGGACTGCTTTTCTGCCAACACAACTATCATAAACGACTGGACAGGATTGGGATTTGAGGTTAGAACACCGTTTATGTAAACAAGTGCTCCGAGATGTCTGTACATGTTGGGTACGTGCGCAGGAGACGAACAATACGTATATGGTCCATTCACGGATACCACCGACGTTCCTGAAGCCCTGTTAAAGTATTACTCCGCGTGATGCAAACGAAACCTAACCAAGTCTAGAAAATTACACCCGAGGGACAACGCAACGCATTCGTGCGCACTCGGTGAAAATAATTAGCATAAGAAGTACTTCTTATTAGATGCTGTTCACGNATGCAAACGAAACCTAACCAAGTCTAGAAAATTACACCCGAGGGACAACGCAAGGCATTCGTGCGCACTCGGTGAAAATAATTAGCATAAGAAGTACTTCTTATTAGATGCTGTTCACGGTAAAGTGAGCTCTTTTGAGGCCCTAGTTACTTTTTCCTTTCAGCTATTTATCCTTTAACCACCTTATTTAATTAAAAATTGTCATTTAAGAAATAAACAGCGAGGACGTTCCACCGCACTAGGAAGTTAACGTCAAAGGCAAAATTTAAATGTATTTATTGACTATTTTTCCAAATGAGACGGTTTTCAAAAGTGCTCGCTTTGCCGTGAATAGCATATACGCATTATCAACACACGTGTTTTCCCCCTTTTTTTATTAATATTAATTATAGTATAAACATTGTAATTTATAGATAAAAACAGGTTTAAGTAAGAGTTAGGTTTAACCGCAAATAAATTACTTTTTATGTTAACGTGAGTGTAGAACAATTGAGATATATGACATATTTAAACAACCAAACACGTCATATATGGAGTGATTTCTCAACGGTTCGATTTAAAAAAAAAGCGTGAGTAAATCAGTAATAATAGGCTATACTAGGTGGAGTGGGCAGTGATGTAGGGTGAGAGAGGCAACAGGATGGTGGCGGCATGTGGGAAACAAACAGCTGTGCAGAATGCAAGCGAGGTGTCCGTTATGAGCTTGGCGGCGTCCTTGCCCTCTGATCAAACGTTGTGCGCGCGGTGTACGGCAGGCAGG
>NQII01028213.1:0-10742 GCA_002778355.1 Clitarchus hookeri
TGATCACCCCTGAAGGTAGCTCATCAGTAAACCTCGCTACCGCTCTGTGTTATGACTGGTCCATGAGCTGGCGAATATTTCAGGCTAGATATTTGAGGCACGGTGAACGTATGTGTAACACTTCTTCTCCGGTGTCTGAATAGAGAATCGAACACCTGGCCGAGGGATTGTGGAGCATAGCCAACCTTTGAATTTTTGAATTTGAAAAAAAAAAATTCTTGAGGCACTTTAAATTTTAATACCTTTAAATTTAACATTTAATTAAACAAAATATTTACAAAAGCTGGATTATTTGGTCGGGTTTAAAATGTTTCCAGACGATTTCAAAATAGTATTTCATGAATATTGGAAAAATATATTTAAGGCACGCAGAAATTTACACAGAATAATCATTGTACTCATAAAATGATATTTATGAAAGGACAGACCATTCTGATGGGTTTTTATACCTGCCAGATGACAGAGAATGTTGTACGTGAGTTCGAGTAAGCAGCGTTATAGGTAGGTTTGAGTTTGAGAGAGAGCGTATGTCGGCGGCCAGCTGGAATGAAACTTTCTGCTAGAAATAGACTTTTACTGATACCGTTTGAATGGAAACATACGCAAGTTAATTTTTTAAGCGCAACATAGTTTCGCAAACATTAAAAAATACAGAAGCGAAACCATGGCCTGTATGGCAAACTACGGCGACACGTACCTACAAAACTGCCTCCGCGGGCAGCTACATGGTGAAATGTGGTTCGTCACGCAGGGCCTCGGTGATAACCTGCGGACGGCAGGGCAATCTTCACCGACACACTACAATAGATTCCGGTAAATCCCCTGTTAATGTAATGAAAGTGTTCAACCCGTACACAGTATGGAAATAATACCACACATCAGGTTACAATTATAAGACATTTGAGCATTGCTCTTATAAGATCTTGGAAACTTCTCCACGCATTTGACTCCTTCGTGATTAAATGTGGGAACGCTAGACACACTAAGGAAAATGTTTCGTTGTATCATACAAATTTTGTTTGCCGCAACCAAACTAATTGTTTTACAGGGGCAATGAAATATTTTGTTGTCGAGACCAAATTATTTTGTTGTTCTTATTTGGTTCCTCCAACCAAAGACTTGGTATGCATAACTAAATATTTGTTTCGCTCTATATACGTTAAACGGTTCTGGTTAATATAAAAAAAATTGCGAGCTCGGCCGAGATTCTTACCTACACTACTCGCGCCTGCGCACTGTGCCTTGTCAACGGAAGCTAAAGTGACTACTAATTAAATTGGAATTTTGTTTTTACATACACACATAAGAATACTGAGCAACGTGCGCAAATTAGTTTTTCATGTTCTACAGTTTTACTTTTTAGCTTCCGGGTGAACTTGTTTAACTAGGATTTAAATACAATTATTAAGCAATGCATGTACAAACAAATACTGTTCGTATGCCATTTGTCACCAAAAATACAAACTCTCGAGCCGTATTTTCGAACGAAGACAGTTACATGAGTGTCCAAACGAATATTCACAGTTGATTACAATAACTATTTTGTTGAAAGTCTCATTTATTTTGGCCGAGCACAGATATTTTGTTAATTCAAGCATGATTTTGTTAATTCAAGTATGTACGAAAATTATTTCTTGCCTTTGAGGATTTATTTTCTCAACGCAATATTTCATGACAACAAAATATATTTTGGGCATTTCTGACTGTGTACGCTAAATATTTAACATACCGAAAAAAAAAACTAAATATTTGTTTGCCCCGAACGAAATTATTTCAAATAAATGATTTGGCTTTGTGGACGAATTTGATTCATTTGGAGGAACTGAGCCTCGGTTGTACCAACAAAGTATCATTTAGCTGAAACAAACACCAAGAGAACAAATATATTTGGGGTACTAAAACATTTACTTTTTTTTTTCAATGCAAGGGGCAGCGGTGGCGTAGTGGCCAGGGCGCTCGCCTCCCACCACGGCGATCAGCGATCCGGGTTCGATCCCCGGCGGGCTCACTCCCGGATTTTTGCATGTGGGAATCGTGCTGGACGATGCCGCTTGCCGGCGGGTTTTCTCGGGGTACTCCCGTTTCCCCCGCCCTTGCATTCCAGCGCCGCTCCGTTCTACGGCTTCATTTCTGTCATGCCCGGGGATGTCGGTCACCTACGGGTCCCAGCTGGAAAGACCGTCACTCGGAGGGTGTTGCCTTGCCCTGGGTGCACTCCCCACACGCCATTATTATTATTTTCAATGCATGGATGAGTGTGAAAAAAAAAATTTACCATTCGCGCTTTCTCCCTATACGTGTACATTTGTGTGTTAAATTAGCGAATCATTTCTTGGAGTGAAGGTGCGTTCGCGAATCACACCCAAAGCCCGTTTCCATAGCCTCACATAATCAACCAAAGGCCGAATACGCTTAAATGAAAGGAATTGCTACGCTATTTCAAAAACCTTGTATTTACTTATTCTGTGATAGAGTCTAGGTTCAAGTGCAATATCGCAATAATTTTCGCTACCATATTTCTTAAAACGCCATCTCTGAAGGGAAATGTGCATTGAACTGTTCTGTATTAGAAAAATCACATTTTGGTAATAGAAGCAGCGTAAAGACAGCTGATGCATGCAGGCATCGTACAATAGAGCGGTTTGAGAAATGGCAGTATCGTGGTCATTCCTTCCTGTTACCTGTATTAGTATGTTAGTCTGAAACATCTGTAAAACTGTGTTTTCTACTGTAAAATAAAATGTGATATTTTCTTTTAACCAATGAGTAGAGACCTGAAGAATTCGCGGATTCATTTTGGGACAAGCTAGAATTCGAAACATATGCGTTTGTATAACTTTAGCCATTGGCCCTTGTGGTATTTGACACTTCCTGGAGAACGCTGACCCAATCGTAACCTTCCACTATGATAGCAGGCAACCAATGTGCAGTTGATATCGGCATATTTGTACACAAGACTGTAGAGTCAGGCCTGCAAGTCATTGAACTCGCGAATTTTTTCGGTGTCTATCAATGAGTAAAACGACACACCAGCGCGCTTTTTTCTGTGGTTGCGGTTCATTTGATGTAGATTAATGGTACATTGGGCGTGTCATATAATCTGTAACGCTAATGACTTAATAGAAAAAAAATATGTAAAAATTGTTGACTACTAACGTAATGATAAAGTAACAAAATTATGGTGTTAAACTTGTTCAATCGTTTACTTCAGTTTCCATCTTAACTTAATGCATTAACTAGACTTGTTACAATGTACATGTGATAGTTCGTTGTTGAGGTGGTCGTGCACTCTAAATTTGAATCAGACGAAAACCAATGATTCTCAGCGAAATTCTACTACTCGAATCAGTGAAAATGGCTTCACTTAGAATCAGTAGAAAACGACTGGTGTTTTCAGTGAAATAATTTCACTGATTAAATAAGCGACGATCAATTGCAGCGGCGAAGTAAATGTTGCTTTTATTGAATTCCGAAAAATAATTACGAGAAATGAACGTGTTATAGATAGTGAAATATTTATATTGCGTAAGTTACCGTAATTAAAAAAAAAGTAATCATTTCCGCGTGTGGCCGGGATTGAACGCACACGCCTTCTCCGCTTCGCTTTTAGACCGTTATCTTACTACCACAGCTTTATTTGTTTTTTTTTTTTTTCAAGTTAACTTTATTGACATTAGGAGTTGTATATAGCGTGTGTGACGTTTGACAGTGAGTGTTTGTGGCGGCTTGACGAGCTCAAGGTAGACCGACTTGATGGCAAATTCACAGTCCACGTGCGTGTGTCAAGCGAGCTGGAAGTCTGCTACGTAGGGGCCGGGTCGCGAACTACCGACCCTCCGGCTACAGGTCGGCCACTCTGCCCCTGAGCTGTGAGGGTAGAACCCAAGTAACGTCGACAACGAAGAGGAAAACGTATGCTTTATATCTAGCTCTTCGTCGAAAGTGCGTAGGCTTAAACCGCATGCCCTTTTTTTTTTCGTTTCTAGTTTAATTGGTAACGTTAGGATTGTTAAAACGAGTAGTACATATGAGTGCACTCTCTTTGCCACGTTATATGCATCAAATGAAAACGAAATGAAATACGTAAAAACGGAATGAAAGACTGAATTTTCACGTTCCTTCGTAAAATCGTGTTTCGAACGACGAAACACATTTTAAAAAGTATTTTGTATTGGTTTTATTAGTTTATGCTTTGTTACTTCACTTGATACACGTCACGGCCATTTGCCACGCTGCTTAGCTGATCCTTGCAATAAAAAAAAATCACTTAAAAACAGTGAAAAAAAATGGCTGATGAATTAGTGGAAAATGCCACTAAAACAATAAGTGAAGGAAAACCATTATTTTTTCACTGATTCATCAGTTGAATTCACTGAAGAGACTGTTGAATCAGTCAGGTACTGTTAACTGATTGAAACAGTGAAATTCTCACTGATGCTGATGTAGAGTGTGAAAAACTAATTTTCTATGCGTAAATAAATGTCACCTAATTGTTCTCTTTAAGGTCTCATTGTGTTCGAAGTAATAAAAGAAACTTCACTTACAAAGAAACTAGGGTTACTTTCACCTCGCAAAATTAGTTACAAACGAGGAATTCGTTATTTTGTACCCAAACATGTCATAATTATGAATAAAGAACTGTATTCTGGCCTAGTCACTTACGGAATATTTGATTAGAACGGGACTCCAGTGTAAGAGAACAAAGTACTTGGCACAGTTCATACGCAGTATGGTGTATGTCGCTAGTCGCGCTGCAAGGCTCAATGCCAAATGGTGTCGGGTTCTTTCCCGTGCCTCATCTTGTTGGTGGACTTGGCTAGAGTTCTGGTTTGTAATCAATGCTATCGTAATCAATAAAGCCTCTAGCATTTCGCCATTTGGTTTGGCAGCAGGCTAAACTAAACAGACCGCTCTATGCTCGAGCTTTTATTTTGTCTTGGGGCCGCAGTAGCGCAGCGGCTAGAGCGCTCGTCCCACGAAGGCGAACCTGATTCGATTCCCGGCGGGGTCGCTCCCGCATTTTCGCACGACTGAATCGTGCCGAACGATGCCGCTGGTCAGCGGCGGGTTTTCTCGGGGATATCCCTTTCCCCCCGCCCTTTTGTTCTGACGCCGCTCCATACTTACCTGACTTCCCCATCATTGGCTCTCTGGACCCCGATGTTAAGAGCCGCACAAACCACTCCACACCACTATTGTTTTGTGACTTGCTACCGTAACAGAGTGAAGCCTTTGGATTGTGCTGTTCATAGCTCTGCCGGTCTTTTGCTTCCTGTTACTAACTTGCTCGCAGTTACAGCTTGAAATCTACCTTGCCACTGAAAGAATTCACAAAATATCGGGGGCTCTTGTTTTTCAGAACCCAGTGCGGGGGATATTTCGTTTTAATTACGCTGCCCAGCATTTCCGTAAAGTTACAGAGATTGTTACGAAAATGTACTGTTAACATACAGAAATGCGATTCGTAATGACGAAAATCTTGAGCCTAGCTCTAAAAATACAAAATACGGGACGTGCCCGTATTTACTATGGGTTCGTATTTCAGGAACGAACAAAGCCGAATCTACACGAGGTGTCCTTCGCCACTGTAACCGGAAAAGGAGCGTTTCTGTGGCAGTTGCGATATTCCTTTGTCTGGAGTTTAATTACGATAGATTGGCAGACTTTAAGATGCGATTTATTTTTATTATGGTGTCGAAGGTCTACCACTCAGGTGCATAAGTTGTAGTTTCACCTTCCAGTAAAATTCTTAAGGTCACAGCTCCACCTTATACGTTTGATGTTTCGGCACTCCCTCCTCCACTAGACACGCGGCAGGGCGGCGGACCTGCGCCATAGATGCTGATTTTATGTCCGATACACGACATACTCCGAAATCCTTCCTACATTGCGTTCGCTGTACACTAGTGCTACCCTCGCGATTGACCCGCGGCTTACATGTTACATTCTAGAAGACTGAACCAATGATAAACTACATTTGCAGCACCAAGAAGTAAGTGAGATATCAAACCGGATTTATTAGACAGAACACCCATCATACACAGTGGCATGGCTATGCTTGCAGCTCGATATGACGTACAGAACATGGGGACGTCGGTACTGTGCGGGCCAGCCATGGGCCGCAGCTAACCGCAGCTACACGACACGGCACTGAGAGGAAGATTTTGGGTGTCTGCCATGGGGTGTCTCCGCCCACGCTACTTCAATGCGTGCCCCAAAGTTCATCCGTTGTTGTCGCGGGCGTTCCTACGGCAGGCCAGTCGTCGTCCGACGCGTGGCCCACGCGTTTTCGATTTGCGAGAGATCTGGTGAATACGCAGGCCAGGGAAGCAGTGCGATATTGTGGTCGGCCGGGAACCGTCGGACGGTGCGTCCCGCGCGTGGTCGCTCATTCTACCGTCGGCACACGACCCCAGGCTGGCCCTGAAGACGTGAGACAACATCAGGTGCCAGACGCCTTCGCGATATAACGGTTGAGCGTGCCGGCGACGCGGACTAGCAGCGAGTGGGACTGGAATGCAATGTCATGCTGTACCACAACTCCAGGTTCTGGACCGGTGTGACTGTGCGTAACGCAGGCTTGCGCCACTGTGCCGCCGCACATGGGTGCGGCCGTCGTGGTGCTGCAGGCAGAGGCGGGGTTCGTCGCAGAAGACGACGATGGCGTGCCACTCGCCCCTCCAGGCCCGCAGTTCCAAGCACCTTTGTAGCCATAGGCACCTGTCTGACTTCCTCGCAGACATCTGGTGGATTTAAGGTTCGCAAAATTTACATGGCGTGTAAGTCTCGAACAAAAACAATTTATTTGAATAGTGTAGAANACTTGCTAGATAATCGTTACTATAGCGAGTTCCTGATGAATTAAACAATTTTTTACTATGAAACTCTGAGTTTTTTTTTTTTACTTATGTTATTTGCGAGCATAGGTTGTTCGCGGTTAATTGACGCTTTTAAAATCAATCTTTGGANTTTTTTTTTTTACTTATGTTATTTGCGAGCATAGGTTGTTCGCGGTTAATTGACGCTTTTAAAATCAATCTTTGGAAAATGTCACTGCCCTTACCTGCCTGTATTTTAACGCGCACATTGCGTCACTGGCATGCGTCCAGTTAAGTTCGTAACGACGGAGTGAAAGTAGTTCCATGTCCTAACTTTGAATTTAAAATGTTAAGTTAACATTGGTAAATACTTGCATAAACAGTTTCTTTCTTTTATTGCCTGTAAATATAATAATTATAAAATTTGAGAAATATTTACTTTTCTAATAATTGTACAGTTTCACTTGGCCGACGCAAGAACAAAGTGAGCAGGCCCATGGCAATGTTAATTTTACATATGGCGGAATAATACAAAATTAGAAGGAAAATGTCTACCAAGCAGGTCTTTTAAAAGTGCTCCGTTTACGGTGAACAGCCTACTCAATTTCACATTGTCGTGTAACTAAATACAAGCAAACATACAACGTTCAAGTGACTGTAACATTTTCACAATCATTCATTTATATTATTATTATTATAGTTTTTCTCTTGGCGTGCGCTGAAAAAATATTTTGCCTGGTAAAATAAAATTTTTTGGAGCAAACAAATTAATTCTTTGTACATGGGCAATAAAATATTTTGTTACTGAAACAAAAATATTCCAGTGTTATATATTCGCCCCAAACGTAAGGTTTGGTTGGCGTCAAGTGAAGATTTGTATAGCTATACCTATACGTAAAGTAATTTAAAGTTACAAAATTTTAAAAATATATATACACTTGCGAGGTTTAAAACCGGAACGAGAGCATCAGAGGACTGTGTTTCAACCAAATTGATTACTAAAGGTGCGGTAATTTTTTTAGATTTATGACAATTCAGATACATGGGACGTGCATATTTCATTTCAAGGTATCCATCGTCATATTTCTGTTTTCTGTTATAACCGTTAATTAGGGTGGTCTTGTGCCACTATAGGAGGTTCACGATTAAGTGAGCACTCCTGAAATCAATCTTTGAAAAAATAATCACTGTCCGTAACTGCAAACATTTTAACGTACGCATCGACCGCAATTCTCGCGGTGAATTTGGCAGCGAATTACGAGTAGTAGTTCCAGTCTCGCACCATACATAACATTAGATATTAACAGCGCCTGAAGTCCATAACTTTCTTTTTATTTTGCGCACATAAGAATAAAAACAGCTTCATATAACACATTTGCATTTCTAACAAATTCATAACATTACTTGGCCGACGCAACGTTTCAAGTTATAGGGCCCATTGTTTGGTTAACTCTTTTTTTTTTTAAGTCTTTACCATGTAAGCATGTAAGCTTGCGACAAGCTTGTCATTTACTTGCATTTGCCTTGCCGAGCAAGTTTACCACATAATGTGTGATTCAAGTTTATTGAAGCCGAATTTCTCATGACTGGTATATGCTTGCTAATGGCAAGCTTATAGATGGCTTTAACTATACTTGTCAGTTGCCCAAGCAAGCTTGCAAAAAGTTTTTCCAGTCAAGCTTGACCTGTAGAGACTAGTTAGCTTGATTCAAGCTTAATTCGCCCTTGTTGGATTGCATAGCAAACAGGATTCAAGCTTAATTCACCCTTGTTGGCTTGGATAGCAAGCTTGATTCATGCTTACAAGCTTGTAATTAAAAGTTTCGTTCAAGCTTGAATCAAGCTGATTATGCTATTGGTGTCTGAATTCCGTGACTCTAAGTGGCAGTTTCTGTTCCGTTTCTTGGTTAGTTTTCGCAAGAGCTTTGANATCTAAGTGGCAGTTTCTGTTCCGTTTCTTTGTTAGTTTTCGCAAGAGCTTTGAACAATGTGATTAATGTAGCAGTTCGTAACCTCCAATATAAAATATTTATTTAACGTCAGTTAAAAAACTAGAAATTTTATTAAGTAGTCGTGTCATAGAACTTGTCAAATGATCTGGTGAAAACATCGAACCGTAAAAACCGCGCGGAGAAAGTTTTTNAGTAGTCGTGTCATAGAACTTGTCAAATGATCTGGTGAAAACATCGGACAGTAAAAACGCGCGGAGAAAGTTTTTTCAAACGTCGATATCAGACGTGTTTAGTGGACAGTCGGCCAAGTAAAGCTGCATATTTATGTAGACAATTACGAGCCGGTGTGAGCAGAGATGCTTGGCCGTCGGCCAATGCAGGAATTATTTATTGCCATATCTGACGTCGGCACGCGAGTGTAAGCGCGCTTTGAAGCTGATGTTTCCCCGCGGCCCAGGCGCCTGATAAACTGCGGCACAGCGACAAGCCATTGAAGTAAAGGCCGTCACATGAAGTCATCGTGGCTGACGAAATAAATAGAGCTGCTGACATTTTGCGAGTTCGTTTCGCAGCGATCCAGATTTCGCAGTACTTAACGTAATGTATGTAATCGTATGTTTATATGTTGCGGCAATGGTGATAGGATTTCCTTTGCATTGGCTTGTAAATCATACGACAACCATATCTCTACTTGTTCATTAATAGTTCAGATTTTTTCAGGACGTTTCAGAACAACCGTTGCCCATCGAGCAGTTTTGATGTATGCGTAACTCAAAGTCTTATCTGCCTCCAAATAAATTCTTTAAATTCACAGGACCTCAATAATAACCGTAAATATATATATATATATATATATATATATATATATATATATATATGTCCTGTGAAAAAAATATATGTACACACACACTAGCTTTTACCGACGGCTTCGCTCGCGTGGTTATAGTAACAAACTTATAGGGGGAAATAACGATATTTGTTAAAAGACAGACGCTGATCATAAACACAGAACAGAGCACTAACGATGACAATTTTTTGGTGCAAGGATCGCTCTTTTGCATAGCCACTGGTCGTCATTTATATTTCTTTGTAGAACTGAGTAAACGCTAGCAATCAGTTCCGTATCACTCTGCACCAAATTACTGAAATCCCCCGTTAGTGACACACAGCCCTCGGCATCTGTTTCTAACCGCCCATCTCAGATTTTTAATAGTGTATCAGCATAATGTTCTGTATCAACGTCTTTGTAGATATGCACTCTCATATTTGTCGACAAGCTGAATTTCTTGACATTTGCCCATAAGCTTGAAGACTTGAGAGAGGCTTCGATTTCGTCTGCAGGTGTGCCCCTCTGAATCACCGGTAGAGTTTGGCGGAAGTCACCAGCCAGTAATACAACCATTCATCCCATAATGTCTGTATTGTTTCGTGTATCCTGTAGAGTTCTGTTTAGCTCCTCTAACGCTTTTTTGTGTGACATTGTGCTTTCGTCCCACAGTAACAACTTACATTGACGCAGCATTGTACCCCGAGCGCGTATTTTTACTAAAATTGCAGATGGGTGACTCTTCCTGAGCAAGATTCAATGGCAACTATAACACGGAATGCGCGGTACCAATGGCAATTGGTATGTCATTTAACATTGAATGATTAAAGAAAATTACATAGTGAGTAAATTTTTTGAGATATTTTCTCGCTATAGAAAGTAGCCAATATCACCTTTCAGCCCTCCAACTATTTCTGTGCAAAAAATTACTTCGATCTATTTCTCGTTTGTGGCGTTGCATTGTTCACGTTGCTCGGTTGCGATGTTGCATTGTTGACGNAAATTACTTCGATCTATTTCTCGTTTGTGGCGTTGCATTGTTCACGTTGCTCGGTTGCGATGTTGCATTGTTGACGTTGCATTGTTATTCCGTTTGTGTACTTTTTCATTTTCCAATAAGAATTTCCCCGAGGGAATGAGATATTT
>NQII01028214.1:0-14307 GCA_002778355.1 Clitarchus hookeri
TAGAAGTAGAGTGTCTTCCAATAGAGCACTGCGCCCGACTGTTAAATATGCAGAGTTCATTAAAAAGCGGTACAAGGCAAGCGCAGCTTTCATCATTAGGGCGTGCACATAGAGAAACGCCGATCGTCACCTATAAAGTGGGGATCCGAGACTTTCTCCTTCGAAAAACTTTTTATTTTAAAATTTAAAATAGCGGTAGTTACGAAAAAAGTTACGTCAACATAGAATAAAAAAAAAACCTTTAGCAAGAAAAATTATAAAATATATATTTTAAAAAAACTTGTTAAACTATTTTTTTTTAAATTTGAAAAGTGAAATGAAATAATTAAAACAGTAATTTTAATGTTGGATTATATTACTTAAATTTCCTTTAGTAATATAAAAAAATAAAGTAAAATATTTCAAGAAAACGTGAAAATATTCTGCACAGACTAAAGGAAAACTAAACTTAAATTTGAAAAGCTCAAACTATAAAATTCAATAGCGACAACTATAGGTTAAAAATACATAGTTTGAATGTCATTACACCTAAACCATGTTTTATAAAGATATTTCAATCCAAAACAGGAACAATATTCATGTCATAGGGCTGTGCCTGGGCACACCCCGTGCGCACGCCTATGGCACACTACCAGGATTGATTGAAAATATGATTCCTGTGGCATATGAAAGAAGAATGCATATATTTTATAAGATTGCGCAATATTTTGCTAGAATTTACGTGTTTAAATGTTTTGAAAAAGCAATTAATAAAATTTTCTTTCCCTAAATTTAAGCGTATTTCCATTCTGGTCTCTTTAAAAAGCACATTTTGCAAAAAAAACCTTTGTCAAGTAGGACAATCATAAAAATTACTATGGTTGTTATCCACACAAAAATATTGGCACTAATGTTCAAAAATATTTTTAACAAATTATTTTATGTGCTTTTAGTTAACTTTCGTGACTGTAATTTATGGGCATAAAAACAATTATTATAGTGGGAAACGATGGCCCTTTCAAAAGTTTCAAAATTAATTCCACAAGCACAAAAACAATGCTCAGTAACAAAAAATGAGTAGAAAAAAATATATTAATATTCCAAATGGAATAAATAAATGTTGAGAAGTATTAAGATTGATGGAGATAATAAATATCAAATGATGAACATCTTAAAACCATAATGCATAGCACTTCCATATATTATGAAATCAAACGTAAATGTGTGGTGAAATAATTATTTTTATAAGCACAAAATGTTTTGGCCGTACACTTCACTATGTGTAAATAATCATTTGATTCCACATTGTCCAAGACATTTTGTGGTATTGTATAAAACAACCTTTACTTTATCTACATTTTATTCTTAAGTTGTTTCTTGTTCGTCTACAACTACCACTGGTTTATGTTGTTTTTTTGTACCGATACCTTTTAACCTTCACTCATTAATTGACGTCTTCGGCGAAACATCCTGAAACCAAACGCTCTAACGCCGAAGTACAGTGACCTTTCCTCTTTCCTGACGTTTCTTGTCTTCGCCAATCAGGTGTTTTCTTTTAGGGTCTAGGGAATTGACTTCACGTATTAGAAAGTCGGTTCAGCAAAATATGTTTATCTAAAGACTCAATTCCACATTTTCTGAATCCATAAACCAAATTTTGAAATTGTTTTGGCTTGCCTTCATGAAGCAACGATTTCAGTAACACTGAAAGACTTTCTTTTGGAGCAGTAGGATATTCTGATCCATCTTCATCAGTCTCACGCCGAGCCCGTCTCAATGTCCCAAAAATGTCAGGTTCAAGGGTTGAGTAATATGGGATGGCATTGTGAGGAAACAAACAAATATTGAAAAATATGTAAAGGGACAAAAGCATTTCCATTAAACACTACATAGGTGGACGTTTTACCGTGGTTACTGATGCATTCTAACTACTTCATGCCCCTTTAACGTATCGCTCGTTTGTCTCCTGGACCATGTGGAGAATTCGTTTCACCGTAATTCCGTATGTTTCCAGGAGGAACGCCTTTCAACTCCCTACCACGAAGTTCTCTGTACGATTCAATTGTTTCAGGCGGGAGCCATACATTTTGGCTAAATTGCACTGTCACCTTAAGATGATCTTCTAAAAGAATATCAACAAAATCATAATCTAATTTATTATCTTATTATCCTTAAATTTTACAATAGTAACCCCTTTAAAACTGGATGTAATCTTCGACTATCAGTCGGAAATCAGTTCCGAAATTGTGAAACCAAATTCGGACATCTTGATCAGATGCTCACAAACGCTTTCTCTTTTGCTTCCGAATAAACATTCCGACCACTTTGCTTTACAGAATGTCTACGCTTCAGTTTACTTTCCAATACGGTAATAGTAATCTTGTACTAATCTCAGTTATTTCTCTGACTTTATATATGAGACTCGACATCGTCCAGGTATTTTTTAAGTGTTTCTGCAGAATTGGCATATTTTATACTGCCCAAACGAAATCTGTACTTTCGTGCCATCTACAACCACAAATAATAACAATTTAAAACATGAAAATTATTTTTTTACACGAATGTAACATAACCAAATCCCGAATTCTACAAGAAAAAAAGGTTTTTATCTTGAAACAAAAATTTAACAACAGAAAACTTAAATATTTTTTATTATAAGGAACGAAATAATGTGCTTACAAGAACAACGAGACTAATTTTTAACGATGCACTAATTCAAATTCATCCAAGAATGAAATGCGATATTAATTCAACATTTCGTTTGCAGCAATGGTGCCAAAATAAAATAACTAGTACCTACTGCTACCTAGCGGGTTATGCCCCCTCCCCCTTCCAAAAAGTATTCACCGTAACACGCAAAGGAAAATACTACCATGTTGCGCTTATCAAAATTTCAGAAAGTTTTTCAGCACAATGTTTGATTTCAAATAAAATGTTTCTCATTAAGGTTAAGGTTCTGGGTACGTTTTGAGTTGCATTGTAAAACTAATAAATAATTATTTGGACGAGCCACATAAAGAATTTCCATTAAATTTCTGCTGTATAGTAGTCAGGAAATTCCAATTATTCCAGATGAAAAACATTTTACATATAATTTTGAAATTTATATTGCAGAAGATACAAAATCAAAACTACACTATAATTCCTTTAATTAGTTTATTTTAATTTACTTTGTCACTCTTTGTGCTTTCAGTTTACTATGTGATATATCACAAAAATACAAAATAAGGAACAACGTGTATGCGTTTAGATACTAAATAAGAAATCACTTGGGAGAATTTATAGTAATTTAATACTTTTACATATTTATTATGGGGGAGAACTGGAATGCATCAGAAATGTTAACACTTCCGTTTCAACTAAAACATGGCACTTCACGAGCCTTTTAATTTGTGGTTGCTTCCAGCCATCATCAGAGACGGTTCAATCTTTTATACTCAAGAATTCGTCCTGACTTACATCGAATTATGCTGACAATACAGCCCAGCGGGCGTATCCACAAGTTTTTCCTTATGATTAAATCTGTCATTATTTCTCGGTTATCTATCAGTCTCGACAGTTCTTAATCGAAGTTTTTTTTACTGCGAATTGTTATCTAAAACGAATTTCACTACCAAAACGTAAACACGATTATAGCAGTTGTTTTGTGTTTACATATTTATTTCTTTGAAGTCGTCCGGAAGGTAGGGCTTAAAGAGAGGAGAGGTAAAAAAAAAAAATAAAAAAAAAAGCCCGAGAGGTTGTGGTTCCGTAACCATCGGACACTTAGAATACCTCTATTTGTGATACGATCTTTTCTGTCGTTAGCTGCACGATCGAAAGAGCTCGATATGTAGATGCATCAATGGATGTAACGATGAGCATAGAACAAGCCCAAAGGTTTTAAATTTGCTGTAACCAGGTGAAAAAGCATTCTCTATTCAGTACAAACTGAAACTCCCCACCTGGCAGTAGCGAGGTATAGGCTGGTCATGGTAAACTGAGCACTTTTAAAAGCCCTGCTTCCGATCTACTTCTCTGCATATTTCGTATATTTCCGCTACATGTAAAATTAACACTGCCACGGGTTCGTTACCTTTAGCCATGCGTCGATCAGGTGAAATTTTGAAAATATTACAAAAACAACACGTGTGTCGCTGTCATGTCAGTTCGTACTCTTGTGTGCATAAAACAATCTAAGACTAAATGAAATAAATTCAGTTTGCCCAAATTTTAAGATTTACACTGTTCACTGTCAAAACGACGTTAAGGCTCGATTTCGCCCCTTTTGCAGAAATTCTTCGTTTTCGTGTAATAATTTCCGTTTCAGAAGTATAATTGAAAAGTTGTTTAATACTTTTCTATCTAATTTGCACTGTGTGTTATATCCTGCTTGTAAAAAGGCAGGAACTTATTGACAAAATATAAATATATTCTCGACTTTTTACAACTAGCACATAACACTCCATTAAAATTCAGCATAAAAATATTAAACAACTCGTAAAGTGTAAATTTTCAGTAATTACTATGAATTCGAAATTATGATGCGAAGACGAAGAATTTTGGCAAAAGGGGCGAAGTCGAGCCTTAAGACATGGGACTAATTTTTATGTTTCGCTGTCAACTTTCCAATCACAGCTCACGTTGAAATGTACGCAGACATGGGCAGCAACTTTTTTCAAGATTTATTTCAAAAGTGCTCAGTTAACCGCGAGAGGACTAAATGATGTAGTGTGAGGGCGAGGTGAGCATAGAAACGGCACGTGTGAGCTGCGTGCACGCAGTATGTAGGCCACCCTGAAGAAGCCGCCGTGCAGTAATCCCGGGACACACAATGGCGCGTGGCTTTGTTCTGCTCGAGTATTAGCAGATCGATATGAGGACAGCTCTGGGCCCAGCATTCATCCTGGACCAGGGGTGGCCAAGCGCTCTACAACACCCAAGTAAAGAGGCCTGCAGTTAAACGACAGTCGAACGTAACGGTGGCTGAAAGGAAACTTTACGGCGTTGTGAATTTTACATCCAAGCCGTTTGCTTGTGTAGTATTTGTCAATTAAAATAAATGTTGGATATTCTTACTGCAGAAAATTTTGAAAACAACTATTATATAAACTGTTGTTTGAATGATTCTAGCTCAGTAGTGTTACCCTGGAATATCTTATCCTGACGCAGTAAATCATAAGAACTGGAAATATTTTGTTTCATTCTTTTACGTTGACACTTCATACATTTCTCTTGGTCACAAAATATTTCATCATACAATTTTGGAAAAACTTTACACAATATTCTAAATTGCATTACATTCTTACCCAACATGAAATCTATGTTAAAATTTTCTTTGACTAGAAGCAGTAACACAAAGATACAGAATATTTACGGATATCACCTACCATCAATTTATTATCTCATATCTCTCATATCTTCAAGGGTCTAAGAACCAAGCTAACTTCCACCTTGAGAACATGTATATTTATTCCCAAACCCTTTCCATACCCCTCGCCACTACTTCACATTAATCTGAACTGGCAAAGGGGCATACGTAATATTAATGGATACTTTAACTTGACCGATTGATATCTCTCAAAGCTATATGCCGACAATCTTTTCTCTCTTCAAACTGAAACTCCTGGTAACACCGCTGACGTCACTAGGGAGTGGCTAATAGCGTTGAAGCACGACAGTCGATAGCCGGACCGGCCCGGGAAACGGGCGCCCACGGCAGTCTGAATTGTGACGCTGGTGCCGTCGCTGTGCCGGCCGACAGTTCGCCGCGCCGAGACCCCACAGGCGCCGGACGCCGACTTGCTGTGTAGTTTCATCGGAGCTGAGGCCGCATACATCGCGGTCCCCACGTTCGTTACGAACGTTTGCCCGTCGCCGTAGCTGAATTTATAACGTGCAGTGCTCAGGCAAAAATACGCGACATTACGTAATTTTCGGGCATTCTTGACCATGAGACGAAAAGCGTACCGTCTCAGCACTGTGAACGTTAAATTATTGCTTAGACAGTAAAACGTGTTTTCTAAGACTGTTCTACCGTATCTTCCATTATAGTGCAACAAACGTGTTTGCCGACGGTTAATTTGTTTATATTCACTTTTCATCCACTGGAAAATGAATTTTCATACCCTGGCAGCGAACTGCAGGTCTTTCTGTTGTTGAATCTCGATTTACCAATGGTACGAGAACAGGGCCCCTCAATAATAGAGCTTTATTTTTATAATTTGATCCTCAGAAACTCAATACATTAAAACATTCTAGTTATGCTTCGTAAAAATACGACTAAGGAAAATTTAATTCGTCAGCATTGCAAGCCGAATTATTCCAGTCAGTCACTACGTAAAACTTTAAACTTCAATTATACTGTTTTCATGAAAAAAGAAACTTGAATTTGAAAACACTCTCTTATTACTCTTTGTTCGAAGGTTATACTTCCGCAGCACATAATATACACTTAATTTACATTTTATGTAGATGGAATACCGTGCGACCTAAAGGACTAATAAAACCGCAAACAAATAACTCTACAATATCTTATTGATGATTTTAAAAGGGCAAGTCCTGACAGCAGGCACAGGCACACTAGCAGAAGAAAGAATGCAATTCAGCAAAACGTTTGCGGGTATTGAGAACAGATGCGTCAGTACTGTCAAACCTGTCAGTCTGCACGAAGGTAATAACAGTTGCAGGTCTGTTTTTAATGCTACCCTTTATGAACTGGGTTTATATTTATCACGATTCTTACTCACACTTTAGATGTAAATCCAAGGGATTTTCAAGGACTTTCCAAGTGCTGAAACGTACACTTTCAAGGACTAAAATATCTAAATTTAAAGATTGTAATTTAAACAATTTGAGATCAGCAAGCCAAAAAACTTTCACACACAATAACATTAATAATAAAAAATGTAAAAATACAGAAAAACTTGAAAAAAATTCCAATTATTTTATTATCGCCAATTTATTACTTAATGTAATCAACTTTTCAGCATTAGCGTAGGATTTGCGGTTCAATTATAACGATTCAGCCTAATATGGCAGCTTGAAAGCCACTCTGACTCTCTTGACCGTTTCCCAGTGGTGAAATGGCCATTCAAAGCATTTAGCCAGCATCGATTTACCTGAAACTTGGCGTGTCATGAACGCCACAAGATTATATTTCCATTTATCAGAAGTGTTCGATAATGCAGTGTACCCTTTGGCAGCTCCTGTCCATGCATTTTGGCAATAAAGAACACAGACCAGTTTCTAGTATTTATATTTTACTCCTAGTGAGTGAGTGAGTGAAGAGATTTGGGCGGCTCTTAACATCGAGGTCATGAGGGTCGATGAGATGATTGAGGTGAGTATGGAGCAGCGCCGGAATGAAGGGGCGGGGGGAAATGGGAGATTCCCGAGAAAACCCGCTGACCAGCGGCATCATTCCCACACGTGAAAAGCCGTGAGTGACACAGTTGAGGATTGAACCCAATTCGCCTTGGAAGAAGCGAGCAGGCTAACCGCTCAGCCACCGCGGCCCCATATTTTTACTCCTAGTCACGCCGATAACGTTATGTGATTTACCGTATTATAATCACGAACATTCAAGGGCCTCTCAAGACCCAGTATAATTTAAGGACTTTTCAAGGTTTTGAAAAAAAAAAACATTTGAAGTTCACGGACTTTCAAAGACCGCAAGAACCCTGCTTTACGAAATGCGATGTTACATAACAGGGTCCCTGACCACTGCGATGAGAGCCACGCCGTAGGAATGTCCGTCACCCGGACTTCGTGAAACTTGAAACTGCAGCAGCAGCGTGGGTTGTAACTGGATTCCAGCCCTTGGCTGCACGCAAAAAGGCTTTGCTCGGTCGTGCGACCCAAGCAGGCAGAGTCCATCGATCGCGGGGGAAGCCGTAGTCGAACTAATCACTCCACTACTTTACCTCATTAAACGCACGCGCTGTGGCGGCCTCCGGCCGACCGAACAATGGAGCCATCATCCTCGCAACAGGCTGAGATCGAGAAAACGGTCGGATGCTTTTGAACCCCGACCCTCGTGCTCTGCGGTTTTGACGTGAACACGTCTTTGAAATAAGACCGATAAATGAGTACCAGGGCGGAAATGTCTATGCAACGTTTAAACGGTGATACACTCCGACAATACAACTTTGTGATCGGGTACACGAATACGATGTATAGTCCCTTCGCGATTACTTTCAACTTTTTCTGAAGCCCTGCTAAAATTATACTTCCAGTATATTCCTCCACCTCATGCAAACAAAGTCTAGTAAAATTACACCTAAGGGACAGCGCACCGTATTCGTCCGCACTCAGTGTAATAATATTTCCCATAAGAACTATTTCTTACAAGGCATTATCAACGCATGTGTTCTCCTTGTTTTGTATTAATTATAAGTGTAAAATATTTTAATGTATAGATGAAATATAAATTAAAGTTCAATTTAATAAAAAATAACATGTTCTTATGTTAACACAAGTATAAAACACTTGTGATACATGGCACATTTAGGGGATAACCAAACACATCATGCATGGGGTGATTTTTCAAAGGTTTGATTCAAAAAGTGTGAGGAAATCGTGAATAGAGTGTAAGCATGACCTTGAGTTGGCACCGCGCATGCGCAAGGCGCGGGTGGGGACCCGCGGCGAAAGGCGGCGATTTTGGATGTCGGTGGAAATTTCCAGGCTTTATAACGCGCGGATTCTGATGCACAACGAAATATCTAATTCATATCTGTCGATATAAGTCACAAAAGCCAAATATCCATTTCGTTACTACCATTTCATTGCCATATCCCAAAGGAAATACTGCCAACTAACGCAGGCGTATTGACGTAAACTTATAGCCGCGCCCTCGACACAGCCACACACGTATTTTTTCCCGTTGAACCTGTAACTGCCGAGGCTCTGCACACACGGCGTGGATCCCCAATGTTTACCGCGCTGACGCTGATGCACAATATGTGACGTCACTGATTAATATCCATCCGCGAGAACACGTGGGGAGAGGCCCATCTTCGGCAACCAGAACTAATTACAATTGGCATTTTCGGAAACTTTCTAAGTCTTCTTTAGGATTTATAGAAAGGTCATGATTTACGTGGATTTCCAAAATATAAAATCAAGAATTGAATTTCAACTACTTAATATATTTTAAGGGGGTTAGTTTTATTGACTATATATTTGAATTAACAAGACCATTAAGCTGGACTCGAAAACCACCCGTCGCATCCGGCGGTCACATGATAGGCATATTCAACCAATCGCAGGGCAACTTTTTTTTCTATCCTTCCAAACGTCAAATATTTCCCAAACTTTTAACTTTCAAAGGACGGACGGATGGGCCACCGACGTGAATACGCACTTTGAAATAAAATGCAAGGCGGTGGTTATGTGTTTATTTATCTTTGGCGGTAAATTCAGGAATTTAAAATGTAAACCATAATTCTGTAAAATTCTTATCATGTAAAAAAATCATTTCCCGGAAATGTTTTTCTCTTTAAAATGTATTTCCAACCAAAATTTATCTCCAACTAAAAAAAGATCACGATGTTAAGTTGTCACACTGAAATTTTGCCGTACAGAAGGATTGACGGACGACGGATTGTTGTGAATCGCTTTCAACTGACCGGATAGCTGCCGGATGGACGGACGACTGACGGGTGCGACGGTTGGTTATGAGTCCAGCCTTACATACAGCAATAGTGGATACAACGTGTGGTTTTCCAATAAAAAATTGTTTACTTTTTTAGAATAATTACGTATAGAAACCACAAAATCTGTACATATGCTAAAATAATTGCTTTGAAATGTATACAATTTTAATATGTACAACTCAATAACAACATTTTAAAAACCTACTTTTGACCGAATTTCTTCTGCTTAAAGGCTTCTGTTAAAAAATATGTATATAAAGTTTTATTCTCCACGATACATGCATTTTTATATTACAGAGATGTCGATAAATATTACTTTGTAAATTTTAAGACAATTATTTTGGCATATTCGCTGATCTTGTTTATGTCCCTAATTTTTCACACATCGGAAATTTTTAAATCGAAATCTGTAGACTGTAGTAACTATTGCCGTATAGGATAGTTACCAGTTTTGAAATATCTTGTCATTAAATCTAACCCCATAAAAATATATTAAGACTCCCGCCTACCTGGCGCTTGAACTGCGTTACAGAGTGAGAGTTTCAGTNATCTAACCCCATAAAAATATATTAAGACTCCCGCCTACCTGGCGCTTGAACTGCGTTACAGAGTGAGAGTTTCAGTAAAACTATTAAACAAGCGCCCAATGTGCTGATCTACGAAAATAACACACTTCAGACGAGGGCTGTTGACTGCTTTCAAGACGTCACTCACATTAGAAATACCATTTTTGAGTACTCCGAAATGGCTAAATCCGGCTTTTTCAAAGCGACGTATTTCAAAATATACGAATCAGATACATACAAAACTACTCAAGGGCCCTGCATTGAACCTTCCTACAGACTTTCCAGTAATAAAATAATAGGGTCACCGCTGAAAGTCACATAGGTACACGCAGTGCGATGAGAACACTGCACGCCTGTTGAGAGGCTTGCGCTTAGTGGCGATGACGTACTTGATGCGCGAGGCAGTGTCGCCCTTATCGCTCCTGTGCCTCTCTGCCTCAAACACGGGAAAAAGCTCCAGGTAGGCGGTAGCTTTAGTACCAGTAGTTCAAATCTTGTTCTTGATTTTATATTTCGGGAATTCGTGCAATGCCAGATCTTTCCATAACCCTAATGACTTAACTTGAATGAAAATTGCATAGTCAGACATTTTAAATTACGAAAACATAGGCTGCTACAATAATCTCGATCATCGGAAATTCTAATGCATTTGACTCGAAAAGCACCGCTCAGCATGTTGGTTCGTTCGTGGAACTAAGTTTAAATCTGGACTCTTTGTAAGTCACCATAAATCATACGTTTACGCCAAACGTTTGCGATTCACTTTTTTAAAAAAAAGCCTAGGTAGGTTGACGGTTATACACAATCACAGAGCAATTTCGCCCGATAGATCGCACAAGAAATTGTGAGGAAGGGAGGGAGGAGCACATCGCAAGGAGTATACCACGCATGCACACGGCACGGCGAAAGCCCAGCAATCTATAAAATTCCAGCGGAAAGAAAATATTACCGCGACGTAGAAGCTCGTTGTCGAACATCCATGATATTCGAATGCAACATTCTTTACACAGAGAACACTCTCCAAAAGTAATTTTGGTAGTTTTTAAATTTTTTTGTGTTGTATCTTATATGATGGGTGGTTTTTAATGTACATTCCTTAAATATACCATTAAAATTTTTGTAGGCATACAACCTTTAAATACATGCTTTCAGTTTCGATAATCCTCTAAATGTGATGCTATATTGTAATCCCTTGAATATTTTCACAACTGGGTTGTACCAGAAAATTATATGCATTGTGAAACTGATGGCAGAGTTGACATGTCTTTGTCCCTACCAGAAAGACATCTCCCATTTTCAAATCCTTAACACGGGCATGCCCTATTGGATGCTAACTGCATGCCAGTGGCGTGTGAAGTGTTACAAGGTAAACTGGTGCTTGCTCAGTGCTGTACACACTACTAGGCGCACGCAGCAGGAACCAGTGATCAGAGTGGAGCCAGGAGAAACTTAATGTATTGCGGCCACTCACGAGAGAGCGGCGAGGCACCCATTACACACGTGCTGTGACGTCAAGTGCACTATTACGTTTAAAAGGTCAATGTGTAGGGGCACCTGTTTTCGCGAAAAGTGTTCAGGAAAAGTTGTGCCCAAAAGCACTTTAGTTCAGAACCACTTTCGCGATTGGACCATTGTTACGCGTCTTATATGTCTGCCCGCTAATCACGGGCGGTCACTATGGGAGAAACTTAATTATGATCGTCTCAATCATGTAACAGACTGTTTTCACACAAAGCCAAGTGGCTTATAGTTAAATGAAGACTGCGAGTGTGCACATATGATATTGAAGTCTAGCCTCCGCGTAAATCTTTTCGCGAGAAACAGGTGGCCTTATCAATGTGTAAACTAGCAAACGAACAGGTATAGCACAGCAAAACACAGCTTACTTTGCGACAGTACACCACACGCCGCTGCCACGTGTATTTTATAGTTAACTAAATACGCGGCTTGTACAGCACGTCATCACGAGGAGCAGATAGGCATGGGCGTGGGGCATTCTCTCATTGGCTGCGCGAAGATTTCGGAACCAGCCTTGCGTCTTACTGGTTAGTGGTTGCATGATGCAAAAGTTCGCTGTTGGCTGGGCTTGCTTGCGAGTAAGTTGGCAAGCGCTGACTGGAGAATGGCGTTCGCGATATAAACAGTTATTTCACCTCTGTATGAAGTACTCTGTGATGTCCCAATTTACTGAACACTGTGCAAATAATGAAACGAGCGAATCAAGTACAATCTAGTCCAAGAAGATCATAAAGGCTGCAGCCAATGAAGAAATCTCAATGGATAGATTAAAGAACTAAGTCTAGTCCTACTAATTCCTGCCATTACCACCAACTCGGGTTCCTAATGAAATAATGCCACAGGTACAGAATAAACCCGACAGCGTTGTACTCTTCTTAAATTCGCAACAGCGTGATGCGTGACACACGAATAGTAAAAGGAAAGTTATTTAGGTTTTTTTCAAGCGTCGTGCAAGTTTTATCACACGATAATTGGTTGCCTGACATCATACGAGCTGCGTCTAATATAACATTGAATTACTTTTTCATTTTCCCCTTCTTTTTCCATCCTTTTAACTTCACACTGTAGAACATCGAGTATGACCTTTTCCTGTTGCATCCGTGTGTTGCATCCCTGAAATGACGTCACAGGTGCTCGTAGATGCTGGATGTTAAAATTAGAGGCAAACTGCGGGAAATGTGTAGCCCTTTCTCTCTCTCCGCTTTTCCTTTCATGGCTGGTGAAACAAAGACATCCATCTCATCTCAGTTACCGCTGCTTTCCGTGTAGCAGAGTATATATTATACTGCCATTGTGGTATAAAGAACTTCAACACGAGGTCTCACGGAAAATAAATTATTTAGAAAAGTAAATTGCTCGCAGCAGAACATGAACGGAAAAATGTATTCTTTAAGGCACGGAAAAGAAACGGTACAAGCTAACTCGTCAGTAATTCCTGACTTATACACAATACGTAGCGATTCACGCTTACCAGTAAGAATCATAACTGACCAGGTCGAATATTTTAAATCGCTATTAGTCTGTAACCGACTACTAGAGGCACTTATTCCTTGCGGGAAATGTCACTAGGCCTACTTGCTAGGTTTCAAGATACTCTGAACTTATCTTAGGGTAGACTGGGTACGGTTGTAACAGGGTACGGTTGTAACAACTCGAATATTCACAAAACTATCCACGGTTTGGTGAGGGATACAAGGAGAAAGACACAGGGGGTTTCCCTGTACGAACCTGATCGGCAGTGTTGCGTTGCCCTCCGCGCGCCTTGTTCGCTTGTAGAGGGACCTATAGTGTTTTGTCAACCAAAAGTAAGTATTTTTGATGGATTTATTTCTTGAGTTGCTTCGTTAATATTATAATTTAAGTTTTTTTTAAATACGACGTTAACTTGAAAATGTTAAATTTTATAAAGTGATTAAAGAAGACTGTTTAAAATGTTACTAAAATGGTGCCATATTAACCTTAAATAATGTAAATGTACTCACATGTGATTTATTAGTAATAAAACTGATTGAAATACGTGCATTGTTTATTATTTGTGTATGTTTCAACTGACCCCCAACACTGTTACAACCACCCTTGGCATGGGATCAGTTGTAACAGTGGCACACGTTTTGTGAAACGTTTCCTGTCTGGCAACTACTGCATCTAGGCCTATCAGTTTAATATAAATTTGAAGTCAAATGAGTACTCTTNTACTCTTCTATGTCAAGCGACTTATTCGTTGTTTACGGCCAGAATGGCAATGATACGAGCGATCAAAGCAAATTTGTTACAACCGTACCCAGTCTACCCTGCTGTTTATTAACGTTATTGGCTGCCTCCTGTGTGTAAAGCTATTACTCTGATTTTACTTGACCAATGGCAATCTTGCCACAACTGTAACCAGATTGAAAACAACGAATCACCCGAACATAAAAAAGAGCCGTTACGTTTTAAAAACTACAGAGGTACAGAAGGTTTCGCGGTATGACATACTTCTAATGGATATGAATTTTACTAAAATTAGATATTAATCACTGAACGAAAAATTCCCAGGAAATACTACGTACTCTAAGTTCTGTAATAATCGAACAAAAACTCTCCAAACGGAACAATTAATTATGCTT
>NQII01028221.1:0-11520 GCA_002778355.1 Clitarchus hookeri
TTTTATATTAAAATTGCTTTTAACACAAAATAATCTCTCACACGGCATGTGTACCACACTGAATTTTTGCCGTCAATTGATAAGTTCTAATTATAAATATGAAAATTTTGATATCTCAGCCCTGCCTAAAAAAAATAAAATACGATTTTAAACAGACTAATAGAATCTGACGAGAAATAAACAAATAAATACATTCGGCGTAAATTGTTACCCAACAATATTAAATGCAACAAAATATATTAGTGTAATTTATAATGTAGCAAGAAGGCCGAGCGAATGATTGCTAGGCATTATTACTGGCGTGACTCAGAATTTCAGTGGCGAATGAATACATGTAAAGTGGTTCATAACTCATCGAAGACATATTTAGACAGTCGTCTTCAGCTCTTCTGTACACAATTGGGCAGAGTAAATCGTAATGCAGAGAAACTGATTTACTTTGTGTTTCGTACTAACATACTAACACTCTAACATACGTAAGAGTATCTTGCAAACTCCTAAATGAGTTCACAGGTGGTTCGTATGTTGGCTCACAGTTAACAAACGTTTTAACTCATTTGGCTTTTCACCGTAATTTTCAGGTACTCTTTCTTTGTATTTTATGACTTTACTAGCAGGAAAATATGACATGAGAATCGCGAACCTAACCAGCGTTAAAACATAAACCCCCAGGAAAATTTGACTTTATTCCCATAATATAGAAGATAATAATAATAATAATAGTTATCTCAATGCTACATATTACAGAATTTAAACGGAAATGTATTATTCAAAATCGTTTAAATTCTATTTTAAATTAATGTGAACATTTCTTTGGGAGCAATAAAATTATTTGGTATTATTAAATGAATGCGAATCATTAATCAACTAGTGACATATGTGACCTGAAAGTCAATTTCACTGTCCTTAGATACTGATTCACTGTAAATTAAGAAAAATTTCCTGTCAACAGCAATTTATTAATCCCTTTTTGCAGAAAATAAAATCTCAGGTTTTTGTATCTTTGATTAATCTCTAGCATATAGAATCAGTGTTCTCCTAAAGGAAACGTATTCCCACATTTAAATGCTTTCATTCCACTTTGATCAGCCACGCCATATTTAAGGGCCATGGAAACGTCTCGCAGTGCGGGGATGCCCAAAACATTAAATGAAGAAAAGTAATTGAATTACTTACTTTATTTTGATGGGGTTATATTTGCTGACCATATATTTGAATGCAGGTGAGTTCAATAGAAGAAATAGTTGATTCAGCCTACATATTTCGATTTAAAAATTGCACATATTTTTTGGAAAAAAATAGCCATATAGAATACAAAATCTGTAGGTATGCCAAATAGAAATCTTAAAATTAACATAATAATGTTATCAACAACTATATGACATTGCAATTTATAATATATCGCGAAGGAAAAAATACGTTAACAAATCTTAACAGGAACGTACAAGAAGACGAAATACGTTAAAAATTAAGAAAATGGTTTTTTTAATGGTTTTATTATAAAAATGTAATCAATATTTAAAATTGTATAAATTTAAAAAAAATAATTTTTGCATAGTAGCATATTGTGAGGTTTCTTTCCATTATTTGAACAAATATTAAAATTTTTATTTGAAAACTATACATTGTATTAGGTATAGCTGCATATGATGGTTTTGTTAATTGAAATATATCCCCATCGAAATATATTCTGTAGTAGCTAAAATTTTGTTCTTGATTTTATATAACGGGATTTTGCGCACAGCGATACCTTCCCGTTGACCATAACCGAATGAATATTCTCAATATTTTTGACACTGCGAAACAATACAAATTTCTTGAACTAATGGAGACAATCATCTATTTGTATTGTCATTTCACATTAGAACTTCAGATGAAGCTGAACAGTGTACTTTATAATGCCACATAAAGTATTTAAATACTTAATTTACAATACCTTTGCCAACTTTGCCACGCCACAGATACGTAATCCATTCTAGTATGAGACAGACATATAGAACGTGGGTTGTTGTATGTGCTTTGTCTTGTGGGATATGTAGCATCAAATTCTACCTATGGTTTGAAAAAAAAACAAGACACTTTAAAAGGTACAGAAATGTGCATAAACAAACTTACGTAATGCAGACCCTAAGTCAACCCTAACTACCCAGAAGCATCGCGAATGTATTAAAACTTATACAATATCTACCCTACCGCGAAAATGCACAATCTATATTTACGGCAGTGGTGAAGTCTGCACAGTTCGCAGAGGCATCCGCACTAATGTATTCAGTTGGCGGGCAACCGGGCTCAGCGCGACCGCAAATCGTTTTTGCACGTTTTGCAGCGGTGCAAAAAAAAACAGGACACAATCGTACCGTGTTCACGAGTTACGTCCTGTAACCGACATATGCACACGGAGATAAACTGCCGGTACTTGCTCGCGTACTCTTCCCAACTACAAATTGAACTACACCCGGGCCGGTGAGTTTTGGCCAGTTCTGAGCTAATGCAGTAGGAATTGAAAGAGCGAGTTTATACTGAAAATAGTTAATGGTTCTTCATGCAATGCAACGCGATATCTATAAGCACTACATAAACATAATTTAAATTATGATTATAAAAATTATAGTAGAAATCGTAATTTTCAAAGGGTTCCTTAACAAAAATTGTAATCTCCTCAAGGTCACGTTCAGCCGTGAGGAAGCATTGTGGCGGCGATGGACAAGCTTCGCGTGTGTTTTCTTTCCTCAGAATTTTAAGCTATAATTTTTGGTTTCTAATACATAAAAGGAATCTGTTCAGAAAACCTACATCATTGTCGATATAGTTTGAAACACTGTGTCTTCAATAGAGGACTACTTACAGCGATTTTTGCTGACTTTGACACCTTTGAATGACCACATGTACGGTTCATTATACCAAATTTTATAATTGGCAACCAAATATCGACTTTCTTTTCTGTCCTGAAAAATAAAAAAAAATTACATTAAAATATTACACGATTTTTATTATTTAAATTATAACAGACACAACTGCTTACAATAAAAAGCATATAACAACTAGGGAGGCCACATAATTTTTATTTAATTATTAACAGTGAGGTATAGCTGGTGAGTAAATAAAACGTTTTTATATTTAGAGTGTTAGCGGTTAGCGANATTTAATTATTAACAGTGAGGTATAGCTGGTGAGTAAATAAAACGTTTTTATATTTAGAGTGTTAGCGGTTAGCGAACGGATTTGAAAGCCCCGAATAAGAACTACATAACATCTTTAACTTACGCATAATTGTTTTCATTCTATGTGTTGCAAAAGAGATTGTTTTGTCTCACAAGTACTTACGAATGCCTTGTAATAATTTACACATTGGAACCTACGAAAAAATAATTTATATTGGTATATGGTATCGGCAGGAACCAATAATAAAGTTATGTTATGCTTGCAGCAGCAGCCAGTAGTGTTAGCTAGGAAAAAGGCGCTGTCTTATTGGGGCTGGCTTCTGATCTTGTACAGCTGCGACCACGATTTTACCTATTTTGCAACACGTCATTCGTGAACGTGTATATGTTATGGTTTTAAAGCTTGGTTTTATAAAATTCCGCTAAATGTAAATTCGCCAATTCTATTGACCCGATTACTTAATGCACTCTTCAATCATAGAACAAGTAAGTATACATAAGCGAAACATCGGGGCGGTTTCTTTGATGTAGGGGGCCACGGTGGTATAGTGGTCAGACTACCACCTTACTTTTGTACACCTAGGTGAACCGGGTTCGATTCCCTGCGGAGTCGCTCCCGGATTTTCGCACGTGGGCATCGGGCCGGACGATACCACTGGTCGACAGGTTTTCTCGGGGATCTCCCTTTTTTCCGCCTCTTTCATTCCGGCGCTGCTTCGTACTCAACTCGCTCCCCCCTCGTCGGCTCTCAAGACCTCGAGGTTTAAGAGCTGCCCAAATCTCTCCAATCCACTCCTTTCATGTAAGTGAGCACGATCGTTCATTGGCCACGCGAAGCTGTGGAAACGGATTGTGAGTCTGATTGGTTATCGCGAGTGATGGAACATTCTCGGTGGGCCGTGCTGCCGTCTGAAAAGCTGATTGGTGAACGACACTTNATTGGTTATCGCGAGTGATGGAACATTCTCGGTGGGCCGTGCTGCCGTCTGAAAAGCTGATTGGTGAACGACACTTCGCCGTATTTCTGGCCAACGAGGCAATTTTGCTGGCGTGTGTGGCTGGAGCTTGCAGTACACGCCATCTTGTTACCTCTTTGTTCTTAAGGCTGTCGCCTGGTTGAGAATTTGGTATAGGGAAATACTTGCTAATGAAATTCGGTTGTTTGGCGTTCCTGTTAAAGATAGATTTTTACCACCAGGGCTTTTTTTTTAGCAGAAAAATACGTGTCTCTTTGCTAAAGAAACTTTTTGTAACGTTAACGTATAACCTTTTTCTTGGAAAGATCAGAAAATTTTATAATTAAATTTAAAATTACTGAAAAATAAATTGTTCTTTTTTTTGTCTCAATACAGAGGTTGAGAGTATAATTTATCATACTTAGGTTTTGTTTCAAGTTTATATCTCCAAATTTGGCTTCAAAAAATCGAATTTTTTATTACCATGTATTTTCCTATACCAAATTTTCAACCAGAAGACAGACAGCCCTAAGTACTCTGTACTTCATCCAAGCATTACCGTGAGATTTATAGAAACGTAAATACTAAATGAATGGCAAATAATTAAATAGTATAGGAACCTAGAAGGTATTACTAAAAAGAATACCGGTGTCGTAGCTGCATCAGTCTCACCGAAAAGTAACTCTTTTGAGAAACTTTTACCATCGTGACAATAAAAATATATATGTTATATTTTAAATTAGAACTCTTGGATGCTTTAGTAAAAAATTAATAATTTAAAAAAAATTAACAAATTTTGTTGTCTATGAAAAAATAATTTGTGCGTACATTGCTATATTATCTTGGTTTTCACGACGTGTTAAATATCTGGACACGAAACCTTTTTGACTGGGGTTTTTGTTTACTTTTCCCTAAAATAATAATAACCATGTTAACACAACTAGCAGACCACTGAAAAGTGTGTCATTTGTACAAACCAGCTGAGAAAACCACCATAAGAGCCCCGAGAGCTGGTATGGTGACTCTGTACATACCGTGCAAACCACCAATACTATGTACTTCAAGTGTAAAATAAAAGATTTTTGTAATTGTAAAATATTGTCTGAGGTGCGGGAGGCTGTGAATTCGAATCCCAGGTAAGGAAAATTATTTACCACTGCCACATTAGCAATATACCTACTTTTGTTTTTAGTACTTATATTTTTTTAATACCTCCTTCCTTAAAGAACCTGGCTAGGCCTTCAGACTTTGAAAAATTGTAGCAATACTTTAAAACCTTGCTCACGAAAATGTTAAACCTTTTTTTAGTTTGTGCTTCTACACCTGTGGCCTTGTCACATTTCCTCTCCCTGAGAATTTTGTTGAGACTCTTCAACGCAATTTGAAGCGACGGGGGAAAATATCCTGGCCCGAAAGGATCCACAGAAGTGGTGGGTTACATTCACCGTGACGTTGGAGATATATTGCCATCCTTCCTTTCTCTCCCGTCTGTAACAGTGGCTCCGACAGCTACTCTATACCACTCCATGGTGCTACCGTCAAGCGTGTAGTATACCGCCAGTATTCACAGTCGATGTTTGCACAATGTTATCGTGAAGTATGCATTTCATGTGGGTAATAATAATTTATATCGGATTTTTAATGAAATAATGAATTATCCTTGTAGGATCGCTTTGATTCGATTTTTTAAAAACAATGTTTAGCATGTAAACGATCTCTATAGTCCATTAGCAGTTTTTCCCATTTTGTAAAATCAAACCTTTGAAATATCACTCCAAATATTAGGTGTTTGGTTGTATCTTAAATATACTGAGTATCACAAGGGTTTACACTTGTATTGACTTAAAACCACTGTATTGTTTGTTAAAATGAAATTTTATTAATATTTTAGCAATATATTATAGTGTGTAATTTATAATTAATATTGTAAAAAAAACAGTGAGAAAGTAAGTGTTTTGGTATTTCCCAGTAATAAATATTCCGTATACAAAATATTATTACACTGAGTGCACATGAATGCAGTGCATTTTTCCTTTTGTGTTATATTCAGATTTGGTTTAGTTTTGTTTGCACGAAGCGAAGGAATATTCTAGAAGTATAACTTTAGCAGAACTTCATTAAAGTTATAAGTAACCGTAAATTGACTTTAAAAAGAACTTCCAGCCCAGTTAGCAATTACGCGTGTTCGCAAAATTATTTCGGGAGGTAGCAGATAAACGTAACATTTTCTGGCCGCAAAAAAAAACTTAATGGCTAGTGAAGCAAGAGAACGAAATGCTATAAGCGTNCAAAAAAAAACTTAATGGCTAGTGAAGCAAGAGAACGAAATGCTATAAGCGTGAGTGCAATCTTGATTTATAAATTCGGTACCTGAATAGAGGAACCTGTTTGGTCAGCATACTTATTTTTCGTTTCCTGTAAAAATATTTGTTCAGGTATGTTGATTAGTTTACGATAAAATTGAACATACGCGAATGCTTATTTCAGGATTTCCTCTGCGCTGAGCAACTTCTCTTATCGACTCACGGCACAGGTACGGCGAGTGTTGCAGTCGCGCGAGAACTTATACCCGTACGGAAATTGAACGGTGTTTAATAAAGATAGATGCGCTTTTCAAAACATTGTCGAACCTACCAAATATGATGTAGTCGCGGATCGCCTGACGATACCACGACACGGGTGTAGTCGCTCTGCAACAGAGAAATAGCACGCACCGCCAAATCACACAGATAAGACACAAATATGATATCTTGAGGTTCTGGCACCGCTAACGAGTTGCGACGACCGCTAACGGAATTGATAGCCTCACGCTGAAGGCGATTCTGACGCGTCCGTTCCAGAGGGCTCGGATCTCGGTCGACAGAATTAATATTACAATAGAGTGGGAGAGAGAGGGATAGCGTTAGGAATTATTCGCGGGTCTCTCTCCCGCTTGTTAATGGGATAAACGGAACAAAAAGCGGGTTCTCTGAGGCTTGTGTTTTTATTTTTTAATACGGTCGCAAAATTACTGGATCTGCGCCCGACCTGCGTGGAAAACACGCAAAGCTCACATAGACCTTCCCGTGGATTTCGTATGCAGGGCCTACGCAAGGGTAGTTAAAAAAAAATTCGGTGTCTCGTGGATTACTACAATCGCATCTTGCCATAAAGTTAAGTTAACGTTTCAAGCGTAATGCGTAAAACGGTTGGGAATAAAAACCATTCCAGGAAATTCTGAGACATCAGTTTTGAAAACAAACGTTGTAATATTTCTTTCTTTCTATGCTTTACACCAAAGAACCGTAATTTGGCTGTAACGGCAGCTTATGCTTATGTTTGGGCCACAACTGATGCAGGAATGTATTTGCAATTTATTTACTATAAGTTGGTTATTATTTTGGTGTGAAAGCGTGCCCTCCCACTTCCCCCTCACAAAATATTGTCTAATCACCTCACCGGCATCAAAAATTGTCGTTGATAAACAGTATATTAATACTGTAAACAAAAACCAATGAATTTTGATACACCTACACACATAAATATCAAATATGTGTATGTGTGAATAATTACATGTTGCGCCATATAAATAAATTTTAAATCGTGTTACATTAATAAGTACTGTATAAGAAATTTTGCTCTTTGTCAAAAATTATAGAATTGAAAAATACTATTTCTTGAACTCGCAATTTTTTGTCATATTAGTTTTAAGATTAATGATGAAGATGGGAAGTCACCATCTTCATTTTATAAATCGTTTTTTTTAGTAGACCCTCTATCGTATATTGGCAGAATTTTACAAATAGCTTCTGCTAAATTTCCGTAAATCGCATCACGAGCTATATATTGCAAAATCGCACAGCTATACATAGTCATCCTAACCTCCACGAGCAAACTACGTGAAAGAAAATTCGCTATGAAAAATTGGGGTGGTAAACACATTACGACCTACGACCTAACGTGATCATTAAGAGACAAACACACCCTTGAAAACTGAGAAACTACTTGAGATGAAACAACACATTCGTGAATATTGTTAAAACAGATTTTATATCTGCCATCTGTGAACATCTGGCAGGTAATCACAATAGATATACACCCACCGAAAACACAGTTTTGTTGGTTGGTGACGTGGTAGCCTATAATTTACTAATATCAGGCGATCTTACAACTGCTAAATGTTCGCAGATGACAAGTATCAAGTCAGGTTAACATTATACACAAAAATGTGGCAAATAACCACTTTTAATTCCAAGTTTTCAAAGGCGTTTCCCTCCCGTTATAGTCACGTTATGTCATAGGTCGTACTATATTTTCCACCCCATTTTCATAACAAATCATCTCAAGTTAGTTGGACTACCCGGAATTCAGAAAATGGAAACGTTGCTATCAAGCCTTTTTCTCACAGTTGCGAATCTCTCCGGAAGTGATGTTGTTTCGTTCAACAAGTCCGCGCCACGACTCAGTTTCCCTAACGCCTTTCAGAACTTAAGTCCACTTGAAGACGTGAGAGTTAATCATCTTCAGAAGCGTTGAAGGGAAACTTTGATCGTAAAACTGAGGCACAGAGTTCGTCGGAGTGGGCTCCACCCTCTCCCCTCAGTAATTATGAGTATCTGCATGTTGAATAATGGACATGTAAGAGGCATAAGCCGATTAGACGAGCAAAGTCCTTCAAACTGTTCCGAGTTAACACTGTACGGAACACTTCAGGTCCTCATTCATAACTGTATTAGTTAAAGTTACTGCGGCCATCGTGTTAATAACTTTATTCTGCGTTTTTCTTCAGAGAAACCGATAGTACAATACTGCAAACAAACGAAGGGAAAGGTTTCATTTTTCATGGGTTTTTTTTCGGAGTTGAAAGTGATTGTTCTTTAAGGCTTGTCAGTACATTTTATATTTTTAACTCATTTACGGA
The DNA here is from genome assembly GCA_002778355.1 of Clitarchus hookeri. Lineage (NCBI taxonomy): Eukaryota > Metazoa > Arthropoda > Insecta > Phasmatodea > Phasmatidae > Clitarchus > Clitarchus hookeri. Next base: position 9,018 of record NQII01028221.1, read on the forward strand.
AATATACTTATCGTTTTGTATTATGATAATCTTTTAGTTCGTACTAATATTACCGTTTAGTTAACGAATGCAACAACATAGCACAGCATATTCTGTCGCGTGCTTTGTTTTCATTTGATTTCAAATCAAAATAAAAAGTATTTTAAGAGAATCCCGCACATTAACATTAGTTCTCTTCTGAGGAATACGTGAACTGATTTTGTTATTCATAAAATCTCGTAGATTATTAATCCCATGTTATTAAGTGTGCTAAACCATTTTTTTTNAAAAATATTTTTTACTTTTAATTACAAGGTACTTGTTTTTTTCTTTTTGTTTTCCTCCGCGCCAACAAAAATAAAAACAATTTTCAAAATTAAATAGCTTTACAAAATTTATGCAAAAATTAGATTAAAAACATTAAAAAATTAAAAGTCTTTAATAATAACAAAAAAAATAAAGTTTAAAGGTTACAATAAAAATATACTGTTACAAAAATAAACAGTTACATAACTATATACAATTACTGAACTTTGACCACTTAATCCCAATTTAAACTTTACTATATTCCTAAATGTACATGTCCCGAGCGAGACCAAAACCCCTAGGGGTGACCTCCCCCCGAGTGTCCGCCGTCGCTTAGTTCGCCAGTGTATTTATAGTGAACTGTTCGCAACCGCCGTCCACCCCAAAGCTGTAGAGAACATCTTCGAAACGGAAGCCGATCTTCGTCCAATCCACTTCAAAGGCAGTGCTGACGTCACAAGGCGACCTCCTCTCGGTCGCCTCAGCCACCGCCAGGTGGAAGGAAACGCCGCGCGCTCATTTTAGTTCCGAACCTCATCGAACTACCAAGCACCCACCCGCGTCGCGGGGTCTAATGCCTCCTCGGCTGCCATCAACGTGCAACGTCTTCGAAGACGTGAGTACCCACGGTCGGTGTGGGGCAGCGTAACTCCGTTACAATATAAAATGCAGCTAGCCTACGTGAAAAAAAATTACCATCTAATGCAAAACCAGCTATTGTGCGGATTATCCATGAATGTGTCCCTCTTCAGAACAAAGACCAGGATTATCTTCTAAAGCCATGGGAGTCGTCTGCCTTCAATTAGCAAATTTTTCTTATTTTTGTACGTGTCTATAGAGCCTAATTTTATCCGTCTCTAAGACAGCTGAAATGTGTCACCTTGCTTCCTAATACTTATAATAAACTAGAACAGTAAAATCTATTTTAGAAATACTGTTTATAATAACAATCATCCACTACTGTTTTGTTTTACGGAAATTTCACTAAATATAACTAGACAAACAATTCCCAACTCTTAATTTACTTTTGAGATTGAAAGATAACAAATTAATTAAAAACTAACGTTTAATATAAAAATTACTTGATAAAACAGTACAGATAAAATTTAAAGAAGAAGGGATAAGGTTCCAAGAAAAATCTAAAATAAGGTCGAAACCCATCACCTCTGATGAGGAGAGAAGAAGAAGATCTGAAAGAATGAAGAAGTACTGGGTGCAAAGGAAGGAGCAACACTCAAAGAAATGACTGTTTCATCGTACCCCAAAGAGGGTGAAACGAATATAATATAATAATAATAAAAATAAAAATACAAAGTATTTTCATATGTTGCAAGAAAAGCCATCTGCATATTGTGTTTAAGTTAACAATGTATTTTATGACATACGAAATCGACTTCCTGAAACTTTTTGGTAAAATACAAATCACCAACTGATAACACATATAATGCCATTAGACAAATAGCATATTGCAACTTAAACATTGGAATTGTGGTGCTTTATTAGATGAAAATTAACTTTATATTTGTGGAATGATTTGATTTCGTTTCGGCTTCTGTAATTTTTTGCTAATTTTATTTAACATGGTAATATAGCAATAACAATCACTGTCACTCCGAAACTATGTAATAATAAACTTTAAGATATAATACATTTTTTTTTTTCCTTTTACTTTTAGGCCATCATTTTTCCCCAGAGTAGCATATTCGCAGTTAATTTTGTTGGTGTACATGTCTCCAAGGGAAGATTCACATAAAATGTTAGTGGGTGGTGTGACAAATGCTGAAAAGCAGGTGCAAGATAAAACGTGTTCTGGTTGTAAATCTATTGTTACTCTTTCGACTGATGAGCAAGATAATCTGCACCCTACTTATTGTAGTAAGAATACCACGCCATAAATACATTGCAAGGAACTGACAGTAAATGTGTGCTGCATGCATGCAGCGTAACTTTATAATATTATGAAGAAATAATTTACGCTTTTTGTTATCATTCCTAAGACAAAACTTTACGCTGTCACTTTTAATAATTCAGTTTCTAGAAATATTTATTGTTAGTTGTAGTAATATATTAATGTATGCCTTATATATATATATATATATATATATATATATATATATGTATGTATATAGCGGACGCATTGGTTATTAAAATAAAATCAACCCTGTGCAAAGCGAGGCTTAATTGGACACGAAGGTGTTGCAGTCGTTGAAGTTTTGGA
>NQII01028234.1:0-15873 GCA_002778355.1 Clitarchus hookeri
TAAAACCAGTTCACGGGCGGCCGGAGAGCGGCTGCAAGACGTCCCTCATTTGCATCCGTCTCCCCCTCCCTCACCATCCTCCCGTGGTTATGTCTTCTCGTGGGGTTTGGTGGGCAAGCGAGGGAGATTGGAGGGTGTATATACCGCGCATATTTGCCGCGGTGTTTGGCTTGCGTTAACACCGGCCTGGAGACGGGAGAAGCGAACCTTCTCATTAAGGAAAAGTAGAAAAAAAACTAAAATATTCGCCGCGGTCCAACGCTGCGGAAATGTATCCCGGCACGCAGTTGCTCGAGAGGACGCGAGCACTCCGTGGGGCGTGGCTGTGCTCGTAACGAACTGGGGACGTGTCACTGGGTCACACCGCCTTGGTCTGCTTCCAGCTTCGCTCCATTACAATCCTTCCCTAACAGTTTCTTGTTATCTTTCATGTTCGCTGGAACAGAAACCACGACACAAGACGATCGGAAAATTACGTTTTGGCTGAAACTATCGTTTCCAAAAACATATTATGTACAACGTGACGAAACTTCGTTAAACTATGTCCGTACAATTCCTGTATGTGCTCTTGTAATATAAAAATTTATGAATTTTCTTTTTATTTTTTTCCCACTTGACAATGCAATTTTTATTTCGTATAAATTTTTGAGGTTTGTAACAATTTTTGCAATAGGATAGCTATTATTTTTCGAGGGAATTTGACCCCCAAGATGCATGATCGCTTTTATTAAAGTGTTTAAGAGATACCGCGATGTTTCAGTTCGACTATTCGACTGTTCTATTAGTTAAGTGTGTTTTTTGTCGTAAATGGCTACAATGTGAGACTTATGTCCTTAGTCACAGAAGTGACGATGAAGGTAATTCTTTGTTGTGCACCTTAAAACGGCTTATATTCATTGTAGAATGACGTAAATCGTTGTCAAGGCATGATGATAAAGACATTCAGAAGAATTTTTAAACCAAACTCGAAGTACAGAGTAGTCCTTAGAGACACGCCATAAAGGCTTCGCTAAAAATGTTCTGAAAACATGACTTGTCAGTAATGATGGTATTCTTTGAGGCATAGCAATGTCTCACATGACTGGTTTGACATCAACCGAAATATCACATATCTCAACAATCGAGCGATATAGATAGATAAAAAGAGAGAGAAATAGAGAGAGGAAGACAGGGAGATTTATGAAATTCTTAATAGCTGAGGTCTTTACCATCGTTGGGGGTGAAGAGATGAAGGAAGATCAGTGACGGATTACACTAGTATGAAACGGGAGTACCCAGAAATAACCGCGAGCCAACGACAACGTTCACCACATTTACCACTTACCAAGACCGAAAATGCGGGTTTTAATCTCAAAAAAACGGAGCCGCATGCCAGAACATCCTCAGGTACGTAGCGCATGAAGAACTTCGATATATTCTTTACAACATACAGGTGCATTAGCCACTTAAAGAAATAAAAACACGGTATTTTCGTCCGCTGAAACAGTCGCCTCCAGCGAGGAGCTGGAGACAGTGTGTCCACCTTTTGCAAATGCGACGCATTTTTGTCCAGACAACTTGGCCAACAGAGCTGGCAAACTGGTGCTTAGCAAATCCTCATCATCTGGTTTGTGTGACAGTATATTGATGTATCTTCAGACCGATAAATCTCACTCGCCAATACTGAAATATGTCCTAATATACGGCGCGACTTTGCTAATGAAAATAGGCACTACCATTCCTTATACAGGATCAAGCTTTATTTCACGAAACAGAATTGGAAACCATTGCATTACGGGAAGTCTTAACACTATGGTTTCGAGCTGTCCCTATTTAGATGACATATTATAAGTCAAGCCTTTCTCTTGATAAAACTTGAAGTGTTAACAGAGGATATTAATTAAACTAAATCGTAAATTATTAACGCCTTGATTTTATTATCATTTTCGGATGACTGTGGCGGGCTTTCGTGTAAGCTCACGCTTGGAAACACACATATTTATCTTATTTACCCGGGACTCAAACCTGAAATCTTATATACCGAAGTTAACGAATTAGCTGTTTTGGCCACGATGTCTCCAGGAAGCGAAGGACTTCAACAAACAAGAAATTTAGTAATGTGTGGTAGTGTTTTTTTTTTCTAAAATAAGTGCCAAACTTCGAACCGTGGTATGACAGTTATGTTTGCATTGCGACGTTGGTACAGTTCCGACCACTAAAATTGCGCCGCTGTCCGCTCCGAATGCGCATGCGATTATACTGGAATTTGTCTCTTACATTTTAGAGCCGGGCAGTGTTGGCTAGTAAGGAAGATGTGCCACTATCAGCACATATGTTATTTCTGCTTGCATAATCATGTCTTCATTATCACGTAGTAACGATGGGGTCATCTCGTAAGATAGCAACGAAATAACTGGTACAAATACTTTAAAAATAGCTTAAGCATTTTTTCTGTTTGGAATCATAACCACAGTCAGTCAAGTTTATAACTTAAAACAAATCAAATAATAATATACTACTTTCGCAAAACTATAAACTAAAAATTAGTTTCTTGCAACAAATTAATTTATTGACCCAAATAAATATTTTTTGTAGTTCATTCACATCACTTCGAAATTTCAGCAGCGTATTTATCTCAAAGAGTTCTCGCATACTCCAGGCCTCTAGTCCAAACAGGTTTTGTTACGCCCGAGATATATTTTTTTCGAGTTTGCGCTCGTTTCTCGCCCATCTTTCGCCTGTCTCTTTCTCTCGCCCACTTCTTCTTCCATCGTCTCTTCTGCGACGTCTCTCTTGGGGACGACACATAACTCTTAACTTGGGGATGAACGATTACGGCGTGTACACGGAGACATGACAAAGAATCAGTTTTCCGAAGTCTTCCAGACTGCGCGAGGGGGGGAGGAAGGGTGTCTGCTTAGAAGGGCTGGAATATTTATTACTTCAGATTAGGGAGGTTTTCTTTGCACAGACGCTCGACGCAGGCGGGGCGGAGGGAGACTTCCTTCCTTAAATTTTTTTTCTCGCTTGTTTAGCGGAGATTCTGTCATAGCCGGCGTCCCGCCTCGGCGCTAGAAGGACGCGCTGTGGCGGGCCGCGAACAACAACAGGCTGCTTCCTACGAAAAAGTGTACCATACCGCCCGAAATACAGTCAGTTCGGAGCAAAGCGAACACTTATGAATTCAAACACCAGACGTTACTCTGCCCGTACATGTAGGTATTTTTAACATAAATGCCAACTGGCAGCCAATTAGAAACAGAAGTCCTTCTTCTGGGCGACTTTTTCATATCACTAATGTTTTGTTTGGTAGCCGGAAAAAATGGGTTTTTTATGCACTTGTGAGAATATGCGAAATAGCATATTTAGGTTTCTTATAATTTCGTAGTTTCACGTAATAAATAAATACATGGTTAATAATAACTAGGTTGATAACATTGTTGATTTTTACGTAAGACAGTGCGATTGTCAATGAGAAAACTGTAGATACTTGGTAAAAGTTTGAAATTAGACTCGATGTAAAATTACCAAACGTATACAAAAAACTTATAAGTTCAGTGGTTTACGAACCGAATTCGTAAATTCCTTAAAAACCTTTAGTTTCAGCACTGCGTTCTATTTTTCAAACTTGCAGCCCAACTAGGGTATGTCAAAATGTATCTAGTTTAGCTGGATGTAAGCATACAACTGTTGCCGTGCGTTGAACATTCTAATAATAAAGTGCAGAAGTTTTTTAATGATCAGAACAAAGATAATATCAACAGTTACTACACGCGTTACAGAAAAAAAATCATTCAACTCCAGACATTTTACCTTTCCAGAACATTTGATTTTTTTTCGTAGCACGGCTGCGTTCATAGGCTAAAGACAACAAAAGCTGAATACAGCGTGGGCCGAACCACGTGAATGCAAGTACGGTGATCAAACAATGGGCGGGTTCAACGAGAAAAGTGCTGATTAGCGCTGCAACTTAGTGATACGCCCAGTCCTGCAGGTTCTGTTGAATAAACTGCTGCCAGCGACAATACTGTCTTTAAAAGTTGGACGTTTGTATATTTTCTGCCGCATGGTTTTGTGATAATAAAGGCGAAATTTTTTGAATGTTTCCACAAGTGAATTCCGTATCTAAAAATCTCAGTAGTTGGTAATAACAGAGATAACTAGCCGTATTTACTTTGTTTTCTTCAAAATAGTGTCGCGATTTCCCGCTTTTGTGCTTTAGTGTGAAATTATGAATTAGTTTGTGTAAGTGAGAAAATACGTGAGGCATGTGTACCAACCGTGCAACATTGACTCAACAAACATAATAGCATAAATGACAATGTACTACTCTATATAAATGCACTGAAAACTACCCAAAACTACAGAAATCAGTTGACACGGAAAATAATGTTCTATTATCTATTTATCATTGCATTATGTCTGGATCAAACTAAAAAGAAAATTACACGTGAAAATACTGCACTGACCGTGGAGAGGAATGAATATCTTTATTTTCAGAAGTTGATTGAAATTAAATTGAATGAAAATGTAATTACGTCCGAATAACCTCCGTGCTTACAATAAGTAATTACTAAAAAAAAAAATTAAAATAAAACAAAAATAAATTAAGTGCTGCTGTAACTTACTCTCCAGTTGAAATCGCGTCTTGCCAATAAATCTCCTCGCGTAGTTTTGATGTAAGAATAAGTTCAAATGAAAATCCGTTTGCAAAAAATTACTAGTCGTTCAAAAAAATACCATAAGTATAGACGAAATCAGTTTCGTAAAATATAACTTTAATTAAATACTGTTCTCTCAGGATTTTGTTTGATTTATCCGGCATAGTGCAAGTCGAGGAGCTGGACCACTCGGTGTAACTCGTTAAATATGTGAAAACACTTTAAATCTGCAGGAATTTTAATTTGAGTGCGTGTAACTTCAATTGACAGTTCGCAACAGCACATTAGAATGCTTTTACAGGCCCCTCTGGCCTAGGAAACTGGACAGCGCCACCTGAATGAAACGGCGTCATTACTGCAGCGCCTACAGCACCTGACGCCGGCCGATGCATCTTCTTCGGAGGATTGGTAAAAAAACATTAAAACAAAATTATTCCTAGTAGTTCTAGCTCTTTTCTTGCATGGCTAGACTTCCTAGACTCTGAATTCGCTTCTGGGACTCAAATTAACCAACTATTTTATGATGGCGTCGGGGGTTATAGAGATAATTCCCCGACGTAAAATTTCAGGTCCGAAACCTTTGAAAGTCCCCCCAGAAGCTACTGCTTCCGGCAACATCATCAAAAAGCAGCAAAAAAAAAAAAAAACTTCCCCGAAAAAAACTGAATATAATAAAACGAAAATAAAATAAAATAAATTACAATCCATATAAAATTGAAAAAGTGTTAAACACAATAACAAATTATTAAAATTATATTACAACTACGACTTGTCTTTAAAAGTCAATAATTCGAAACTTAGGTTGGATATTACTGTAAATCATATAACCAATTAAAATTGGATGTGTGGTTCCAAATTACCATTGAAATTACGTCTATACAAAAAAATAACTCTCTGGGGCTAAGAATAACATTACGTTAAAAATATAAACATCAAAGTAAAAATTTTAAAATAAAAACAAACATAAAGTTTTTAATTACTGTAAACATTATACTTTAGTCCTTTTTTTACTGAAACCAGTATAGAATTGACCCTCCTGAAAACTATAACATTTTAAATTCCTGTTTGAACAAATTTAGAGATGTCAGCACATACGAAAATATTACTGAAATAACGTTTACATTATAATACAGGTGGTTGCTGTAGATAAACACGTTGGAAACAAACAAAAAAACACTATTCAGTCCTACCAACCATTGAAGATAAATAGTCCAACATGAAACAAATAAAACATACGTAGATACTAAGCAAAAAACAAACCATTATTAAATGAAAAATTATGCACAGTGCAGACGACAGAATGACACTTCAAAACATGATTATCAGTTTTCCTCTGTTTTGTGGTTTCCATAACCATGGTAACTGGATGCGTCCGCACTGTAATTCCAACAACGAGCTGCTACTGGCTGGTCGGATCAGGCTATGTGCCTAGTCAGATGGCTGCGCAGGCTGGCAGGCGGGATAAGGCAGTAATCAGACATTTCCTAACAGTTCTCGCGCGGTTCTTGTAACAAACAAGGGTCGGTTCGTCGGTGTCTCTAGTGCAAGTATCTCAAATTCACGGTTCATAGAGTCTCTCGTCGCACCATGGACCGTTAATCACAATGCACATGCTTGGAGCTCCAGTTACGTGAATGTCATTACTTTTACATCGACCACCAGTTTTAAAGTCGCTTCTTCAAGTAAATAGCGTCCATCGTTATGATGCTATTTTCCACAGCAAAGCGTCTTTTAGTCTGGATGCGACTTTTTTTCGTAAACACCGATTTACGTACGGTATATTATTTAAAATTGAGCGTAACTGCTTAATGTTCGTGTTATAAGTTAAACTAATCACTTCATTTTTATAATTTTACTATCTGTTGCTAGAAAAAGTTCACTCACTGGCCTAGCAGTTATTATCTTATCATCACGATTCAAGTTTTTTTGGACGTGATGTCTCTTTCAAGTTCATTCGATTTAAATGCAGCACAGTATTAAATTTAAAAATATTATCTTACTGATTTCATAAAAAAAATTACAATATTGTTAAATATCAAATTTAAAAAAATGGAGTTGTGGTAACCTACTACCTCATTTCAATGTTCATAAATATCTATCATAATATTAACTGTATTACAATACAATCAGTAACCCAAATAATGAACAATCAACATTTGTAATAGTTCTTTTCTATACTGTTGCCAGTATAATAACGTTTCAACATCTGGCCTTCTATAGTACTGAACGTAAATATTAACCTAATTTGAAATCATTTTGACCCTTCATTTAGTGTTTGTAGTCTACTTGCAGCCGAGACGCAGCAGGTATCTTTCCACTGCAGTCGTTTCACAAGCGCTACCTTGAAGTGGTGCGGCTGAATGACATGAAGCAAAAAGCGCTGCTACAGGATATTGTCTGCTGAACGCACACAATAGTTAGACAAGCTGGCAAGTAGATTCAAACTGCCACCGGCCTAGCTTCCTCGCCCAAACAGTGCGACACATTCGCGTGAACGGCCGCTTCCGGTTTATTCAGCGACTCATTCGACAAAACGTTTCTTTAATTCAAAATAAACATCACGTATTATATGATGCGGAGCTTAACTCTTTTATCATTCTCCTATTTCATTCCCCAATGTATTTCTCAATTTATTTCCTCAAGTTATGGTACAGTTGCTATAGTTTCCATAATTTCGTTGTAGGGTGCACTGGTAACACGCGTTGTCATCATTTTGTCCCAGAGTGCGCTAATGAGGAAAAACGATGGTGTCACATTGCTCGCTCGTGATTGGCTGTTGGTCACATGCAGTTCTTTGTCTGATACGAAACCCAGCCACCTCTCTACTAGTTTCTCCTCTCCCAAAAATAAAGAGCATGATAGCAACCTATCTTTCTCCTGTAGCATTTTCTCATAATACATGTAACAATTTTTAATTCTTTCCTGTCGAAAGGGTTTTTACGTTGTCTGCGCCGGTTTTTCCCTTTCTCTTCTACATGTAGGTTAACTATAAGTACATTAGGGATGTTTTTCATGGCCAAACTCGGCCATAGGAAACCCAATCCCTCTTTGCCGCGATGCACGTCTCCTTGCATGTTTTTCCTTCCCTTTAAGCGTAAGGGGTTAGCCCTGAGACGCAATAATCCCGTTCCTACCGCGGACTAACATAACACTTAGTTTTAGAGTAGGTTAGAAAAAAAACTCTGATACGAAACGGAATAGATCGTCTTTCCTCTCCTGAACTACTTAGCACGTTCGGTTCAGTAAGCTTTTTTTATGTTCGTTAAGCAACACACAAAATAAGTACGGGAATAGGGCCCAATTAAATTTAATATGTGGCTAGAGTGTGAATATACAAAACCGAATCCTTTTGATGAAGGTAAGGACAAAATAACATAAAGACTGGGAATATACCCGTGTATGATACTGATGAAATCGAAAGGGTTGTAACACACTGTATAAGAAAAATATGTGATGAGGAAGAAACGTACAAAGAACGTGGTTTAGGTTGGACACTGTCGACAGTTAATCACCTACATCTCCGAATTAACAAGCTAGAACCACAACACGCCTCATATTATATCGAGCTGCCTGCTTACGATTGGCGGAGGGCACTGTCTGGCCGTGAGTTCAGTGGTCCACTTCTGCGAAGTGTGCAGTTTTCACTGGCGCGATGCGGCCCAGCCTGTTGTAAGACGCATGGTCTCATGGCACTGGTCAGGCCCAGGTCAGCAGTCGAGGTCTCGCAACTCGGGGAGTCTCTGGTACCGGGTCACGAGGCGGTACGTGAGTACGAGGTCGGAGAGTCGTTGACCAGACGCCAAAGAGAGTGGTCGTCTTTGGTGCCGGAGAGGCGATCGTTTGAGTTAACGCGAAGAACGCAGCTCAAGCCTAGTCGGGCTTCGGCCTGGCTTAGGGCGAGGTTGCTTAGTTACGACGTTGGCTTAGGCACTGCGGGAAAACGTGGAGATCGGTGTGTGCGCGGGGAAACGACTGGATTACAGTGAAGTGAGAGGGAGATGTGTGGTCAGACCAGCCAATGGAAGTGTCCCCCCTCCCCTCCACCTTAGGGTTCAGAGGGGCAGACGAGGTCAGCATGGTACTAAAAAACAGTAATGCTGTATCTTGTAAATTGAACATTATCGTAGGACCCCTTAAGGTAGACGATACACGAAAGTTTAAGGCGCTTAGATAATCTTAGATGGGCTTCTCTGGCAATGATACTCAGGCTTAGTTGTGATCATCTTTCTAAGATATGCGCAGCGAATTTATTGAGAATGTGGTTAATACTTAAAGAATTTATAATGAGAGTTACCGTGTAAAATTTAGTTAAATTGTTGTGCTCTCTCAAGATACATACTACTGGTGTCCCGTAATTTAAACTGATTTACGGCAAATCATTCTGTTTCAAGCGACTAATAACAGTGTTTCGCCGACATGCCAACAAAGAGTCGCAACATACTGTACTTGTGTCACTCATTAATACTGCTTTTTAAAGTTAATAGTAGTAAATAATATTTATTTTTTTCTGGCCAACACAATGTATCGCATAATTTTCCTGTTCAGTTTAAGTTACTCTTTTGGCCACAGAAATAGTAACGCCAAAATTAAAAGGTCCCACTAAAAATCACGTTGTTACAATTTAAGTTATCCGTTTCTTTATTATAGAGTTTTTTTTATTTAAGCCTACGAAGAGTAGATTACAATTCAATTAAACTGTCCTTAATTTTAGCTTTATTTTCTCTTTATATCCTCACTTGTGCGATAAGGGCAACCTACTTCCACCCAAAGCCTTTTAGACTATTACATTTGTAATGGCTCATTGCGTTGCACTTCAAATCAAATAAGTCTGTAACACGAAATTCGAAACTGTCCTATTCCGATCATTACCCTAGTTTCAAAAGTGCTAGGAATACCACTAATTTCTGCCAGTAGATGTTTACATCAGTCAGTACGTGCTTACCTTTTAGCCTCAAATTTATATTATTCTTAACTGTATATGCGGAAATATATTTTATTAATATATTTTGTGTTATTTCTCGGTTTTTATTATTGATAATTTTTTTACATCATGATGAATGCCACATTTTTTATTTTTTTTTACAGTAGTATGCTGCTCTGTATTCAATGAAAGCTCTTCCTGAAAAAGCAGAGGTAATATATCTAAAACAAGCGAACCGGCCCGGCGAAGCCGGGTAACAATTTACTTTTTACAGCGATACTTTAAAATACAAAAATTGCTACTGTGAGTCATCCTTAAAAGATAAACATATGCTATTGCAGACGTTTCTGTAGACCTTTTTGAGAGCTACAATTATGTATTACATTAATCTGATGTATCTCTTATGATTTAGTCAGCGCAAGCAAAGCGCCCTAAAAGTGTTTTTTTACGACTTGATTACAAAACGGTTCGACATTTATCTACTATTCTTACATTAAATATAAATGAATTACACACCACAACCTTTCTTAAGAAATTATCTAAATTATGTTGAAAACCGCATCAAAATCCATCAAGTAGTTTAGAATTACTAAGCGAATACACGGACAGACGCGGATAAGCGACTTTGTTTTATACTATTTAGATATACTGCAGGAAATGCACTAGAGACACCTATTGTATATGGGTAGTACATATTTTAAATCTGAAAGAATGATTTCGGGCTTAGAGCCAGCTATTCCCTGCTTTGCATAGCAGCTAAAATGACAAAATCCCCTGGAAATTAGATTTTCGTGATTTCATTACTTTCTGAGGGAACTGGTTGTTATGTTCAAATACGCTGTTTCAATTAACTATATTCTTGGTACATTACACATTCTCTTGAATAAATACAGAAAAATACGCCTCTTCATTGCAATCTCTCAGCTTTGTTTGAACAGATTTGAGTGTTTTCATTCAATTTTACACAAAAGGAATCATTTCCTTCGAAACAGTTTCCAAACGTCTCGTTCCGATTAAATTCAGACGGGATTGATTAAAACTACAACTGATTTCAAGAATATTTCTTGAAATAAATAACGTTGTGTTTGTAAATTTTAATTTCGTAATGCATGTTTCATTAACGTAAGTTGTTAAAGCGTACTTCTAAACACGTGATTCAGGTTTATCAGTACCTGCCACAACACAATGTTTGTTCGCGTGATAAGGGAGATGTTTGTCTAGTCCAATAATAAAACATGAATCACTAAATTTAAAAATAAACAAACCCACTTCCATTTCTTTTAAGACGTATTCTGCAAATTATCAGCAGTCAAAATAATGCATTATTAATATAAGAACGTTTGTTAATTTTGAGCATGGATATATTTACTTCTCCTTCGTACGTAAGTTACACCGTCACTCTTCAACTCTAAGATTCCAGGCATGTCTTGAGATGATTTTTCTCAGTAACGTGGTGTCTATTCTTTTGATATAAAATGCGGTTATTTGAGTACTTTTAAAATAAACATTTGAAAAATGTCACTGCTCCTACCTGCATATATTTTAATGGGTACACTACACTAACTGGCAAGTGCCTAATAAAGTTGCCAACGAGGGGGGGTGGGGGGAGTAGTCTGATTTCTTAACGTTGAATTAAAAGTGTTATGTAAGTATTTGTGGAAACGGAAATGATTTATTTTGCCTTCTGTTTTTTAATGCATATTGGTGGTAGAATGAGTAAATGTTTAAAATGTTTACTTTCCTAATAATTCCAGTTTCACTTGACAGAAACATGAATAAAGTGTTGAGGCCCATGGTAATATTAATATTACGTATGGTTGAAGAATAAACAATGTTCATTAAAAGCAGTTCTTAAGTAGGACTTCTAAAAGTGCTCAGTTCACCATGAGGAGTCTTTAAAAACTTTTTCATTTAGAGAAAAATTGGAACTGTTGTATTTTTCGCAAACATTATAATGAACAAATGACTGTCAGCTTGCATAAATATTGTACACGTATCGAGGCATTCGGACTACTTAAGTCATTTAATAACTAATTATCCAAGTTGTTGGATATTTTTCCCGTCATAAAAAGACTTGTCGCAAAGAAATATTGAAGATTTGCGCATGCTGGCAAAACAGGAAGAAGAAATTTCGCTAGGAGATTCTCTAATCTGTCTCTAGTTAGGCACGCGTGAAAGACTAGAATAATTACAGATTAATTTTTTTACAGCTCTTTTCTACAACTACGTTTTTACTTTTCAGTCATCCTCGTGGGCTTTGACTTTCTTGAACAATAAGGAATTATGATATTTTTGTAAGAATATTTATCACTGAGATTACTGCGTCCGGGTTAACTCACTGTCGTGACGGGAACAACTTATGTTTTCACGAGGACTATATCTTCTATTTTTTATGCGTAGAAGAGTTAATGCGTTAATGTTTTTGAACAGGTGCGTTTATGTGCACATATTTACATGCTTGAGCCCTTCTAGACGTTCCTCCTCAACTTTTCCTCCCTGGTCTCTTGCAGTGAGATGTACTGTATATCTCCACGTATAATATTTCCTTTAACTCTTTAGTGTTCCGATTTAAATTATTGAATTGGGTTTATTATTTGGCACTACGAGAACATATTTCATTAAAAATTCTCGCACGATCAGAACAGCTATACGGTCAGTTCCCCTCGCTATCGAAAAACAGACCCTGATGTTGGTCTCAGCTGCCCAATATCAGCTGTAAGGTAGAGGGCCTGGCTGAAACGTCAAATTTTAATGTGTAGTGAGACCTGATTTGTGCGTGCAAAGGCCCACCACTAATTGAGATTGATATTCAGCTAACCGAGGTGCACGGTGCTAAGGCCGCATGACGGGACAGTTCTGGGTGTGGTGCATGGCCTTCGATAACAGCAAGGCAGATTGTCAAGATGGCCAGCTACCCGGCCGGTCAAGCGGATGCTGCGATGAATGTGGGATTCAGGAGAGTGGAGCATTCCACTTAGTGATGGAACTAGAACGTCGATGTCAGCACTCCGCTCAGAATCGTTAACAAGTCGCTGGGGAACTGGAAAAATTTTTCACGCTGCTTACCAGGCAACTCTTTAATTATAGTAATTTCAGAGCATTGCGCTCAGACAAGTCATTTAACGTATAAGAAGAGTAACATAATTTCGATCGATTTTAAAGAAAAAGTGTAAAAAAAAGTAGCATAAAAATTATTTTTAAAAAAGAGCGTTAGTAAATTTAAACAAAATTTGGCCAGTTGTAAAATTTAAAAATACGTAATTTACATTTAGCAAAATAACAAATTTTATAAATTAGAAAAACTGAAAATTCTTAAAAAAAATTGAGTTTGAATTGGAATAACATTTTGGTCACAATTATTTTACAAACATTCTTTAAAGAAGTTAAAACTAAACTTTCAAACTTATATTTAATTTCAAATGAAAACTAGAAAATAGACAAATTTTGGATAGCAATTTTTGCATTTTTAAAGTTATAAATTTTCTAGATGAATAAATAATAATAATTTTTTAAAAGGATTCTTTAAAACAATGCAACAATTTTTATTTTATTTTTACCGATGATTTTGAATATGTGTACAAACTTAAATATTGTCTTGTGAATAATATGATTACAGCACCTTTTGGATGCAAAATAAACAAATAAAACAAAACTTAATAAGTACCAAGAAGTTGCCAAGTTAACTATTTATCCTGATCTCCATTCCAATTATTTTGATGATCGCTGAAATGTTTAGAAAATAGGACCATGTTTGTTAAAAAAAATATGTAAGCAGAATGAATTTTCGTTAATATGATAGTAATCAAACGAGCAGTTCCTGAGATGTAATGTAATCCAACAAGGAAAATTATGTGTCACCATCTTATAAAATGACGGACAATCGAAGTTATTAGTTAGTAAATTTAGTGTACCTGGTGAGTACGTCAACATAATAAATTTCAGATAAAATCCATTCATTATTACTTCCAACTATTCTGAAGCCTTGACAAAGTTCTACTTAGATGAAATTCCTCTGCCGCATGCAAACAAAGCTTAATTAAGTCTAGAAAATTACACCAAAGGGAAAAGGCACCGCATTTATTCTCACTCAGTTTAATAATAAACTGCTGAAAAAAAAGTTTTCTATCAGGGACTTATTGTACCCAAAATAAAAATTTATTGTACCATAACAAAACATTTCCTCTTTATGCAAGCATGTTGCAAATGCATGTTTTGGTAAAACAACACAAAATTTGCAAACAGTTTCATTTTCTATCATAGCAATAAACTAAATACACTAGCTGCCTGTTTGTTTGGGAAAGACCATTGCTCTCTTCTATTTTAATGTCACACTCCACATGGATCAATACTGTGCGTGACTCCTCAAAAACTCACAAGTTCCCTGACGCGTCGAGGCATATTGAGAATGAAGTTACCAAGTCGCTCTTGTGGCAAGTTGTCTCATTCTGTCTGCGCGGCCCATATCAGCTCCTGTACATTGTTGGGTAGTTGATGGCGTGCTTGAATGACAGTTTTCAGAAGCTCTCAGGCATGCTCTTTGCAGTTCATGTCTGGACTTACTGCTGGCCAATTCATTATTTAAATTCCAGCTAGCTGACAGTATTGATCAACAACTCTTAAACGGTGTGTGTGGGCATTATCATCCACCAGCCGAAACATTTCACTAAATGCCTGTTGGTAAGGGTGCACAACAGTCTGAAGGACATCTGTGATGTGTCATTCTGTCCTCAATGCGAACTAAAGACGTTCGACGTCCAAGCATGATTCCTGCACAGACCAGGATTCCTCCACCTCAGTATGCATGGACGTCTTGCACAGCATGATGCCTTGCCTGTGCACCTCGTCTTCTCCACACCCGCAACCTTCTGGAATGTGGCCTAAAACAAATCCTCGTCTCATCAGTGAACAGAACATGGGACCATTCTTCAGTTGTCCACTCTTGATGATCCCGTGCCCATTGCAAGCGGTTCTACCGATGTTGTCTGTTCTAATAAGGTCGTATCATGGGTCTCCTAGCACGTAGGCATCCCTCTCAAAGATGTTTGCACACTGTATGGTCAGAGAGTTGTACACCCGAGGCTGCTCGGAGACGATCTCGTATCTCCCTTGCCGTGGAGGTATTGTTCTGGGATGCATTAATTTTCACATAGTGGTCCTGAGAAGGTGTTTTGACCCTCGGGCGACCAGATCGTGGTCAATCATTAGTAGTGCCAGTCTCTATGTATCGCTTCCAAACCCTAGACACATCGCTTTCGGACACACACACACACAGATTCAGCAATCGCACGTAGTACAACACCACTTTACATGAGAGAAATTTTACTAGCACGTTGAAACGTTGTTATTATGTGCCGTGGCATGAGCCGGTCACTTCTGCTGTCAAGCCCTCACTAACAATCTCCACATCGCAGAATGAAAACAAGCTGGCATTCGTCTGTCACAGAGACAGCACACCAAAAGTGAACTACGGTCAAGTGGGACACATACATTCCGACAAAAACCGCTAGAAAAATGCGTAAACATTATTCTAAACATGCATTCCGAGTAATAATGTTGGAACTTCACGACTTTTCGTTCGTTGCAAAACATTTTTTGAGCAGTTTACTTTGAATGAGTAATATTTCTTACTTGGCATTACCAGCACACCCATTTTCTTCCAGTTTTTATTCATATTAGTTACAAATGAACTTTTATAATAAATATGTAAAATAAGTCAACAGACGGATAAAACACTTTTGATACACGACATATTTAGGAAACAACCAAACGTGTCATAAATGAGGTATTTTTCAAATGTTTGATTCAAAAAGTGTGAAGTAACCAGGAATTTACTATAAATAAAATTAATGATACAAAATAATTGTTTTATAATATTACAAGGATAATGCTGCCGTTTAAAAATAAGAGATTACTTAGTAAGAAATTAAGTGGTCTTCCAAAGTATCTTCCAAAGTAATGTTTGTATGTAAAATGTGGTGGTGATTTGGGATGTTACTGAGATATGTTTAAGAATAAGTTTCATGTTTTATCGGGTATAATATTTTGTGTACAAAATATTATTTGCCAGCAAGCCAAGTTGTATTGAAATCGGCTTAATTATTCTAGAAATATACACAACAAATTGGAATGAGGCAGTTATTTTTAACATTAGTAAAGCATATCCATTTACAATTACTTAAATGTACAATGGTACGATTTGTACTTGACTTTACAAATGCTTAGTGGGGAGTGACGTAAAGCCAAAGTTTCCGTATAATTACGTCTGGAAATGGGTAAAGGATTTGGGGTGCATACAACTAACATCAATCGTAC
>NQII01028242.1:0-12309 GCA_002778355.1 Clitarchus hookeri
ACTTCCTCCACAATACTTGTGTAAACACAAAAGTACCTTATTTTTTGCTAAGCATAAAATCAACTTACATTTTTTTTATCAGTTGTAATGTTTCATTTATTTATTTATATGAATAAATCAGGGAGAAAATGAGTGGGTTGGTAATGCTTAGTAAGAAATAGTTCTTATTTAAAATGTTATTACACTGGGTGCCCACAAATGAAGTGCGCTGTCCCTTTGGCGTACTTCTGTAAAATTCGGTTAAGCGTTTTTTTTTTCACGAGGCGGAGGAGTATTGTGGAAGTAGTACTTTAGCAGGGCTTCGCACAAGTTGTAAATAACCGCTAACGGACTTTATCTCGCCTTGGTGCCTGGGACGTCACCTGGTCTCAGCAAGGCGTCGTGAATCACTAGTCTTCTGGATGTTACCTCAGCTGTCGTGCTGACGAATGGCGGGGGCGTTCACGCCGGCTGATTTATGGGTCCGCCGTTCGCCCGTCTTCCGATCGAGACTCGACTGTCGGTCTCTCTCTCTCTCCCTCTCTCTTCCTTTTTTTTTTATTTGCGGTTTATCTGTTCGTGTGAGTGATGAACGATGTCGATGTCGAATAGACTTGTCGGCTGACGCAGGACTCGATGTGCGAGCATCCTGCTGTATTTCTATAACTTAAAACTCAAGCATCGTCGTTTTGCTTAAGGGGGATCAGTTCATTGCTGCCATCTTGGGTTTTCAGGGTTTTTCGCCGTAAACTACGTCACGGATTTTATTTTGGGTGTCAACAAAGCATAGGGCATTACATCGCACGTGTCCCAAGACTGCTGTTGCCAGGTCCATTTCTGTAATCGAAAGCAAGAAAAAAAAATTTATTTCTTGCCTGCAATCACTAGTTTAAAAAACAATAAATTCTATAGAGGTGTAATAGTTTGGTTCAGCTTATGTCATGTTGTGCGAAAAATTTCATTAAACGTTCTTAAATGGAACTTGTGGCAAAAATACTGAAAATCCAAGATAGCGGAGACTGATCGTTCTTAACGAATTACACAAAACAATAAACTAAATTACATATAAAATATTCACTTTATACCGTGAAATGTAAGTATTTTTGCCCTTTTTTTAAACAACACAACTACTTAATTTTTAAAGCTGTTTAATATAAATAATTGAAATAATTTTCTTGCAAGGAGATGTGAATAGATTTTTTAAAATTGTAATTGTTTGTTCAGTTAAATATATATTCAGAAAATGAATAAAACATGGATTAAATTACAATGCATGTAGGTTAGGTCATAAGCAGTTCTGGAATTTTTTTTCAACAGTCGGTTGTCATTATGTTCCTTTTACTTCATAATTTATTTTTTTAATTATTTACATGTTGGACATAAGCGCATATTTTCGATAAATTGTTGGATATTTAAGAAGTTCCTGCACGACTGTTTCAAAGGAATAGGGAGGGATATATTTCGCTTAGGAATAATAACCATTACTAATCAAATTTAAACGTAACAAATATCATCTTCACGCTTAAGAGCTGCGTATGTTAAAATAAGACAAGAAAGCTCGATTTAACGAACATGCTAAGCGTTGCTTTTCATGGGTTTCTTAAAAATAAAATTGAAACCATTAAATACATAGAATTATCTCTACTCTACTGAGATGTGATTCACATCTGAGTGTGTGGTAATAAAGGCTATTCGCAGTAGAGAGAAAACTTTTGAAATCAACCATTGATAAAAAAAAATACACTTCAGACAACTAAGACTGAATTACTCATGAAGACCACGAGTGGAAACTTGAAATACAGTCATGCAATAAATACGTTCTTACTTTGAAAGGAAATGATAAAGTCCTTTATCCACACCAGACAATGAGATCGAAGCTTACAAGCGTGACTTTTGTCCAGAAGAAAAATGCCTTTATGCTCAAATTGAATATTTGTTGTGATGTGTTGGGGTACACAGCTACCAGTGAACTTTCTGCAAAAAAATATAATTTGCTTTCAATATTTCCCATCCGGTTATCGCCCTTAAATTTATTTTGCGGGGAAAAGTATTTTTTAAATTACTTTTCAATGTTTTTTTACAGATAGTTTGACAAAAAGCCTCAAATAATTTCTGTAATTTCCTGGTAAACCACGTATTTTCCAAAAAAAATATATGTTATTGGAAAAATTTATGCTATTAGAAAATTTAAATTAATTATTATAATGTTATTCGTAAATTTATTTCTTTGCGGGACTAACACCATGTAAATTAGTTCATTTTAAAAATAAAAACATAAAATATATACCTGTGGATATTATCGTCAAATACGCCATGGTTGTTAATATATTTACCGATGGCAGCTGTCAAAAAGGGATAACCAAGCTAGATAACTGAAATGCAAGCAAGTAACCGCTGTTATTGCAGCACGTTTCACTGACTCCAGCACGGTTGCAAAGTTTCTGAAATGGCCAATCTCGCGGTAATAATAATACTTAGATGAAACTTTCGACGTAGCGTACGTGATATTGCGAAACCGACTCATGCGTACAACCCGCATAACGATTCGCCATCGGTCGTGTGTTCATCGTGGAGATATTGGCTTGTTTCCGACAAGCACGTAAAAGCATGCTGCACTCACAGAATGCTGTGGCGAAGTATGGAAGTCACTGCAGTTTAAAGCAGTTTTAAATTTGTTTGGTACTTGCATCTTTCCAGTTATTTTTATTGGGCACTCTCGAATTGGAGAGGCGAAGTAGGTGGCTTAGCAAAGTATGTTATAACTTAACTTAAAGGATAAAGGATATGTGTGTCCATTCCAGTTTTTTGGAAATAAAAAACGCCCTCCTAGTTAGATATACACACTTATCCAATACAGCTTGTTCACAACGGTAAACTGAATAATCTCGAATTTTCAACGTAATATACTCCTGCCTGATTTAACAACAGTGTTGTTTGAACTTTGCTGTGGCCTTTTTTTAAGCGTTCTTGCGGCTGAAGTCTTGTAGAGTGTTGCTCGTCGTCCTCATTCCTTACCGAGTGTGTCGACAGCTCGTTGAGAATGTGGGCAGCAGAGAAGAAGGCAGCACGTGTGGGAACAAGGAACACGAAGAGCTCTTCTGGAGCGAGTGAAATACGACTCCCGTTACTCTTCCAGGCGGGATAAGGGGTGACTGGCGCTCTGATGGGATTCTACCAACTTTCCTTGTTTGCCGCGCCCCTGCTACTAACCCTGAATGTCAAAATCCCGTGAATTTTCGACTCACGTCACACCAGAAGTGACAATAATATTAGGAAATATTTTCGCTGTAAAAATTTTCCCAGAATATTTAGTGTGACATAAATTATCCCTAATGTCATTAAAATAAACTAAATAATGCATATTAATTTTGCGAGAATATTTAAAATGTCGTTGAATTCAGTATATCTGAACTGTTCCTGCAGCTCGTAGTTTCTCCAACCAAATGTATACAGCAAACGCAGAACATGATGACCATCCTATAGACAATGCAACATTTTGACACTGAGTAAAGCGTTACATCTGAGTAAGAGTAGTTTATAAGAAAAACCATAGTTATGCGCAATATCTGAAAAATTACCTGTGAGTATAAATCAGAGCGGATGTCTTAAATTGAACCGAATATTCCTTGATGTGAAATTTTGCATTCGAGGACTTCAGAGAACGAAACACGAACGTCATCTGGGTTGAGGAACATGTCAATAACAGCTATTATAATTCGTAATTTCTATTATGTTGGGAATTAATAATAAATTTAGTCAAACATTGTGTAGCATACGATTATCCAATTTTTCCCGGAGTTTGTAAACTTAGTTAGGAACCAAAACACCATGTTCATTTTTTTTTCTATTTACGCAATATTCTGCTTACAACGTAGACGAACTTCAAGATGTATCCAGCTTAAACATAATGACGGGATAGGAGGGTCACAATATATTTTCTAAAATTATTTAGATATGTTCTTAATGTTTGTTTTATGTTTGGTGCTTAGCAATGTAAAATTTTAACCATTCAATATCAGTGTGGTGTTATAAATGCTGGTTTATAGAAGCGTTAAGTTTAATTACGACATAGAAGCTAGGCTGCTCTAAAACTAATAAACTACTTTTGCTTTGCATTTTTATTTATCATAATTTTTAGTACATTAATTTGTACTTTACGTCCATAGCTGTTTTTTAATGTAGAAAGTTTCAAGGTTTTCGATGAAGGTTTTTTTTTTTGTAATCCTTTAGTTGATTTCTTATTTTTTTTTAAGTTTATAATTTTTTATTAACGCCTTTAAGTGCTGCTTCGTTTTTGCCTTCTATAAATTAACTGGAATTAGGTATTATTATTTTTACTTTTACGTAAATCGACATACAGGAATGCAGCGAAGCTGTTGAGGGGAGAGCAGCGTCGAGGCTAATGTAGTTAGACGGCGGCCTTAGATCGAATTATTGAATCACGCTGCCTCGAAAACTCGCAAACTTCCTGCTAGGTCACGCCTCGTGTAAAAGCGGGTGAAGAAACCGCAGGCCTCGTTGCAGTACCCTGTCAGCTCGCATCAGACTCTGGTAAGTTTCACTAAGTACTGAGTCGTGCTTCATTTGGGAGTGCCCTTACAGCCGTGAAATTTTGATCCTGTTTGACGGAAGCTGCCTGTAATAATATCGTGTTCGAAGGTACGAAAGTTCTTCAAGGGAAAAAAAAAATCTGTCAGTGGCATACTGATACACGGAGCTTTCCCTGACGTTATTTAACTTACACGCTAGGATGTTGTGATATCGTAAATCACTCTTAGATCAACATTTTCAGTGCCCAATATGATAGCCTTCATTTGTAGATGCATTTCCGCAAAATAAGTATGCTTTACTTCTAAACGTGATTAAATTTATATTACTTAGAGTGAGGTAAACGAACTAATGTAAAAGACATTTAGAAGTGTGCCTAAGGTTCTTCTTTCTTTAAATTCTTGATAATTCTGTAAGATGAGAAAACAAGCATTGCAAACGAACTAATGAATATTTGTACATGGGTCAATCAAAGTTATTGTGTAGGTCATAAACGTAATGTGTTCCATCTGCACCAAATTCTCACTCTGATGTGTAAAATAAAACACATGTCTCAACATTTAATTCTTAAACTTGTAATAAGATGTTGTATCATGAATCTACATATATCTATAAATTCACTGGCAATATCACTGTTAATTATGGGGTTGAGTGTTAACATTAAAATTTGTGAAAATTGTTATAGTGAATTGTTAAAGTTTATTTCTTCAAGTGTTGTGTTACATTTTCTCTACCTGTTTTAGTACAGTTTATATTAAACTTAATTTTGTTCGTAGTAACAAGAAATAAACAGTTTTTTTTTTCGGTCTTTAATTTTTGCTAAACATGTTTCTACACTTGTCAAAATGGAGGTAAATTACGGAGTTATTAAAGAGTCCAACCGAAACATCGCAAAATTAACTTTTCTTAGACATAATCTACTCTAAATAAAATGTGTGATATGACACGGGGTTAAGGGCTTCGCCTTCCACGCCTGCAGCTAAGGATTTTTAATGGGAAAGTAGTGTAAAAGCAATTTCTTCTCAAAGCATGAATTTTTAAGATAACTGTTTCAAACAAAACAATTTACATGCAACATTCTCATATCAACAAATATTGCCACGTTAAGAAATTTTGCAAAATTTTGGTTTGTTCATAATTTTTATAAAATGTAAATTTTAATGTTAAGTTTAGAAAAAAGAATATTTCAATATAAATTGAAAAGATTTCTTGAAGTGTCAGTATTCTTTAAGAAATGTCACGTAGAACAACTTTTGTTTGAAACGGTTATCTTTAAACACATCGCACATCGGCGAGAAAAGTGACACAAGTCAAAATATATAGTTTTTTTTTCAGGAGAAACATTTAAAAATTAGAAGATCGATAAAGTTAGTATGAAAACAATATATATTAAAATGTTGATATTAATACCCAATATAATTATTACATACTTTTAATTTTTCGTAATTCATAAGGGTTGGAAATTCAACACTATATTGATTTGTGACACTTTTCTTGCCTAAGGTTTTTTTTATGTCTTTTAAATGTAACACCGACAATACTGGTAATTATAAGGGTAAAAGATTAACCAACACCATAATACACTTAGGATATGTAAGTCAAGACAGATCCGTTTAATTGTTTTAATTACTACAAACATAATTAAAAATGCCCTCATAGTATCCTGGTAAGAGATTTTTCTTGAGAAGGTTTGTAAAATCTTTCTTCTTTCTATCACTGAGTGGCGTGCTCGCTGTGTATNTGGTAAGAGATTTTTCTTGAGAAGGTTTGTAAAATCTTTCTTCTTTCTATCACTGAGTGGCGTGCTCGCTGTGTATTCTGTATTTAATTCAGGTATCTCCACACTGAGCTTCCTTTTGTTAGTGGGTTTCAAGACATTTCTGCTGACTTCGAGTAGTGGGTCTCTCATCCGCGATAATTCCTTGAAAGTCATTGTCTGAGTATGAAGTTTCAACGAACACCGTCACATCTCGAAATGTGACTCTTTACTTGCAATTCTATCGCAAGAGTTCACTCGTTCAAGTCTAAAGTGCCACAGTTGCAGACTCGGCGTGGAGCAAACCTGCCGCGGATAAAAACGACACTTCTGCTCTCTAGAGGGAAAACGTTGAAACCGACCTGTGCCGTTCTTCCAGCTTCAGGTACATGCAGTCTGTGACTTTGTGCATACTTTAACTCACAAATGGGTTTTTTTTTTTTTAGTTGCGTCACTTTTCTCGCCGATGTGCGATTCATTGAGAAGGAATTTCTTTAGCATTAATTCCCCATATAAACTTAGTGGCCTTTGGTGACCAGCGCCCTTAAGGGTCAGGGATAGATATGGATGGTAGACTGGAAGTCTATAAGAAGATAAGGACGTGTGGGAAGGGCACAGGGCTTGCTCTCTCACCCTGGTGGGAAGACATTTACCTCCAAATGCCGTTATACGACCGCCGCTCTGGGAAGACCGTTGCCTGACTGATGCCAGTGCCTTTCACCTCTGTGTCCAACCCATAAACTAAAGATGAGTTTGACCACTTATTCGTCTTATGCGCATTGACCTACTCCAAAGGAACACAACTGACAAAGTGACATGGTCAACAGTGATGAACGTGTTTATTTCTGTCGTTATTTTTTAATGGCAAGCATTAGTATATCAATAGAATTCTTACATCCTATTCGCATTTAATCAAACCGCATTCCAAGTTGGTTAGAGGAAGCATATAAACATCTCAAAGTACTCGTTTATACTAAACAGTGTTCTAACCTCAAATCTAGCCCACGCCGTTTTTTGCTAGCCGTGTTGGCAGAAAAGCAGTTCAGTGTTGGGACACGGAGATGGGTTGTGCGCAGCCAGCGAGATCGGTCTACCTCGCCTTTAGTCTACGGTCCAACCAACACCGACTACACAGACAGAGAAGGCCCATGCGCAATCGAATTCCGAGCACATGACGTCGTGCACGGTAGGCCACCAGCCACCAGATGAGTACGTTGGACTGGCAGTTGGTGAGAGTAGCCGTGTTCGTTTAGACGCGTTATTGTACTGTGATTATGATCGGTAATTTAAAACATGATTTAGTACAATACACTTTACAAGTAACATACTCTTTTTATATTCCAGAGGTTTCTAAGCGTGGTGATCCACACCGCAGGGGTAGTAACAAGAACGGCCAAAAAATTCGTTTTTTTAAATTTCCTAACTCTTAAGTGCAGAAAAGAAAATGTTTTGGCTATACCACGGAAAATTTTCCAGCCAAGCCAACAGTAATGAGTAAGTTTTTTTTAAAATAAGAAAATAAATACTGCGGCCTACTGAATTCAACTCTTAAATTTAAAGTTGTACAGACGCACATGCAGAAAAATATTTTGTTGACTCAAACAAAGTTTGTTGGGAGCAACCAAATTAATTGTTTTTTATAGGAGTAATGAAACGTTATGTTGTTGGAACCAAACCATTTCGTTGTTTTTATTTGGTGTTTTTGATACTAAATATTTGTTTGTGCTTAAGTTCATTAAACAGTTTAGGTTAATATAAAATAAAAATTAAAACTCGACCGAGATTCGAAACTAAACCACTCGTACCTGAGCTCTACGTCTCAGCAACCTCAACAAAAGTGACTTCTGATATAGTCGGAATGTTTTAAATGAGATACATTGAAATATAAAACAACGTGCGTAAATAAATATTTCAAGTTTTACAACTTTACGTTTTACACAGTCGAATCGCATTATTATGACCACCTGCTAGTATCCAGAGTAACCGCCCTTCACAGCACGGACAGCAGCTAGACGAGCTGGCACGGCAGTGAAGCAGTCAGGTGCTGATAGGTCTCCACGGGTATCTGGAGCCATGCTGTCTGCAGGGCGCCCCACAACTATAGAAGGGTGTGTGGCGGAGGAGACAGACGGCGAACACGACGATCGAAATGGTCCCAAAGATGTTCAATTGAATAGAGATCGGGGCTGTTTGGGGGCCAGGGAAAAACTTGTATGTGTTTATCGTGCTCTTCTAGCCATGTGCGGACACTTTTAGTCATGTGACAAGGCGCATGATCGTGCTGAAATATCTCATCCTCCCGAGGAAAGACGATTATCATGTACGGGTGGACGTGATCGCCGAGGATGGATTCATAACCAAATCGGTAAAGAGCGCCTTCCACACGGATGATGGGACCTAGAGAATACCACGAGAACATTACCCAGACTATAACACTGTCTCCACAGCCTTATGTTCGTCCAGCAATGGATATAGGTTGTGTCAGTTATCCAACGTTTCTCGCCGGACACGCTGACGTCCATCCTTTCTGTGCAGCTGAAAACTTGATTAATTGGAGAAGGCTACCCGTCGCCAATCAGCAGCAGTTCAGTCGCCTTAGTGCCGAGCAAATTCCAGTCGTTTTCGTTGATGCACCTATGTTAGCATGGGTACAGTCATCCTTTGTACACTCCAGAGCCCCGTTCGCAGAAGGGTTCACTGAACTGTTGTGGTTGACACGTGTCTGGATACCCCCTGGTTCATTTTGACGGTGAACTGTTCCACTGTAGTCTGTCGGTTGGCCTTCACGCACCGTTGTAGTCGACGTTCACCTCGGACATCAATGGCGTGTGGAGCTCCGCAGTTTCCACTGCGGTTATTCCCAATGGTGCCATTCATCCACTCACGATACACCTTTACCACAGAGGCACGTGAACAGTTCACAAACGTATCTGTTTCCGAAATGCTGTCTCCCTTGTCCCGAAAGACGATTATCATCCCTTTTTGCAACTCGGTTAAATCGCTTCCCTTACCCACTACAGCAGGAAGCGCACTGTGTACAGCCAGTCTGTCGGTCGCATTATACACCCGCTTCACCAGCCCACGTCACGGGCCATACGTCATAGGCTACTCGCGGCAGCAACAGGAACCTCCCTCCTCCGGGGGCATCGTTTCGTCGCTGCTGCATCTCCCAGTTTTCGCAGTTTTCACCTAGCAAGATGAGGCATTGGTTAACTTTAAGACTCTCATTCGGAAGGGCATGGGTTCGAATCCCGGTCCGGCCATCCTGATTTAAACGTCCCACGGTTTCCTGAAAACATTCCCGGCGAATGTTCGGATGGTTTCTTACTACAGGCTACGGTCGCTTCGCTCCATGTTTATACTTCTCTGAGCAACTTGCTTCGTCTCTAATGACCTTGCGACGAAACTTTAAACCCTACACACCTGCCTACATGCATAGTCTGCAGGACGCCTGTGTGTTCTCCAGGCCCGGCAGCAAGCTCAGCTTGGCTCCAGCAAAGAATACGTAACAGAACAGAAGCAAGACGGCCGCTCATGCTGAGAACTCCAGCCTCGGACGCCAGCCAAATGGTGACGCTGGCCAGAAACATGTTGGAACGCCGTTGGCCAATCTGCATATGTCTGGTCACTCACTTGCCAGCCTGCAGCCAATCCAATGGGGAATTTTAAGAAACGTGATGTAGCCATTCAGGTGCAAAGCCCGTTCCAGAACCTCGTGCAGCCAATCAACAAATGGGCAAATTCTTATCAAAGGGCGAGTGAGTGCGTGAGCGAAGAGATTTGGGNAACCTCGTGCAGCCAATCAACAAATGGGCAAATTCTTATCAAAGGGCGAGTGAGTGCGTGAGCGAAGAGATTTGGGCGGGGCTCTTAACAGCGAGGGCTCGAGAGCCGACGAGGGTGAAGCGAGGTGAGTACGGAACAGCGCCGGAATGAACGGGCGGGGGAAGCTGGAGATCCTCGAGAAAACCCCGCCTCGCCAGCGGCACCGTCTCGCAAGATTCCCACTTGCAAAAATCCGGAGTGAACCGGCCGGGGATTGAACCCGTGTTGCCTTGGTGTNCACCGTCTCGCAAGATTCCCACTTGCAAAAATCCGGAGTGAACCGGCCGGGGATTGAACCCGTGTTGCCTTGGTGTGAGGCGAGCAGTCTAACCGCTCAGCCACCGTGGCCCCTCGCAACAAACGAACCACCACTACATTTCGCTTCTGTACAGAATACGTGTCTTTTCTGTAACACCAGTATCTTCTAGTTTTGTCCATGTCGACCCTGTCCCAGGCGATAACAACGCACGGTTGGATTTTATGGGATTTGAAGTTTGCTTCGTCCTCGCTTGCGTCGACCAGCTANCCCAGGCGATAACAACGCACGGTTGGATTTTATGGGATTTGAAGTTTGCTTCGTCCTCGCTTGCGTCGACCAGCTACCGACCTTTACGGACCGGACTGCAAGTTATGGAATCATCATCGCCCCACTGGCGATAATTGTATCATATTCGCGTGCTAGTGTGTTACAGAATTGGGACAGTCACAAGCATCTACACTATAGTCCATTCATGGTTTCTTCCAATTTTTTTCTGAAGCCCTGCGAAAGTTATACTTTCAACATAATCCAAGCTTAACTAAGTCTATAAAATTACATCAAAGGGACAACGCACCGCATTTGTGCGCACTTGATTTTATACTATTTTACATAAGTGCTATTCACTATTAGGTACTCTCCCTGATTATATTCGTATAAATTATAAATAAATCATAATTTATTATAAAATATAATGTAAAGTGCAATTTAATAAAAAATTAGGTGCTCTTACATAAACACAAATATTAAACACTTGTGAAACATGACATATTTAGGGAACAGCAAAACACGCCATATATTGTGCAATTTTTCAGAGATTTGAATCATGAAGTGTGAGGATACTGCGAATAGACCATATGTAAAAATTGTAAGGATTTATAAGGAAAATAATATAATATTTACCTTTTAAAAATTAAAAAAATAAGCGTTTGCAGAATTTTATGGCAAGAATATAACTCGAGGTAAATTATAGCTATTCCCCAGGAAGGTCAGAAAATTATTTCGAAACTATAAATGTGTTTTGCAAAAATGTTATGGACATACGCAAAATAGCACAATTTAATTTGGGGAAAATTTAAACAACATTAGTATCCGGTGAAAAATCATTACATAATATGAATCGTTGATACATATGTTCATACGTAATGAAAAGTGCTACAACTGTTCATGTGATGTCGCTTGCGTGTGAAATGATGCAAGAATAAATGAACAACTTTCTAACTTTATCTCTTGATCTAATGGTGGAACGGCACGCTGCCTTAAGAAAACTGGAATCCTTCCAGTGCCATTTAAGCTTTACGTGTACTCGTTATAATAAACGGCATTCCATAAATTTAAATGTTTCGTTACAATGCACGTCATAACATTTCCGGATTCTTATTCATGTGCAGGTTTTAATCGTAGTANAAATTTAAATGTTTCGTTACAATGCACGTCATAACATTTCCGGATTCTTATTCATGTGCAGGTTTTAATCGTAGTCATTCAGAGAAATCTGTAATTCTAGGTGTTGCAACGAAGACATTTTTCGTTCGGAACTGAAACTGATTTCGATACGATGTTCTGTCATACGTCGACACCAATAAAACTCTGCCCGTTTTTCCCCCCTTACCGGCAGCGGCGGTTTATAAGGCTACGGGATATAGTTTCAACAGCGTATGATGTTTCGCAAGNTTTTTCCCCCCTTACCGGCAGCGGCGGTTTATAAGGCTACGGGATATAGTTTCAACAGCGTATGATGTTTCGCAAGCATAAAGGGAACCGTTCTCATTGGACGGTATGTTCTACTGCGCACAGTGCAGGCCATTCAAGCCTCTTCGTATGCAACGTCCCATATAGAGGACACTGTGACTGTTCATTCAATAGCCCGCCGCCGCCGCCGCCGACTCCTCCAGAAGGAGAATGGGGGAAACGGTAACGCCAATCCAGGCAGCTGTCAATCATC
>NQII01028244.1:0-14443 GCA_002778355.1 Clitarchus hookeri
CCCACTGCTCACCTATCGGCTAGATAATTTACAACAACAAACTGTTCCCCTTGCTGAAATGAAGACTGAACCCGACTTCGAACCCAGGAGTGGAAGAAAGCGTAAGATACTTCTGGAGAAGGATACTACTGCTAATTTTTGCCTTTAGCCACATTGAAATGTAAAAAGACAGATCTAACTTGCGCATGACAGCTGTTTGCAATTACCTGTCTTCGTACATAATGAGTTTCAATGATGGAACGTATAGTGTTTATTGATGTAATAAGAAATGGTTCTTGAGGAACAAGCACATTTTTTTAACAAATTATTTTATACAGTTTGATGATGAAGAACTGTGGGCATTCCCAGGCCTCTGCGAATTGTTGTTTAAGTGCGAGCATGAAGGATATTCGTGATAGACACTTCGCCAGTACAGGCATTTACTTAGCCCCACGAGTGCACATTTGGCAGACAGTGATGGTTCCAGCAATGCATGTAAGTATGAGAGACACATTAAATTCGACATTGTTGCCGACCTGTTTCCAGACATTGGCATAGAAAGCGGCTCGGGTCTGACTTCGAAGCTTGATAGAGGCAGTCAGCTCGAGTATGTATTCTGGGACGATGTGAATGAGCTCGTATCATGTCTATGGCTGCTAATTGCATCTCAGCAGCTGGTAATAATTCCCATACGAATGAGATTGTGAATATTTTAGAAGAATTGCGTGGAGGGGGTTATATATACTATTAAACTATGTCTCATGCGCAGATCACTGCTGAGCTTCACCGGCCTGTCCGCCGTAATTATCGTAGGCAAAAAGTACTCATCTTTGGGCTAAGAGATCAGTAACATGCTGACCTAGTTAAAATTATCTTGTATGACGGTGTTAGTAAGGGCTATAGATACATTTTGACAGTAATAAATGTTTCAGTAAATATGGATGGTCAGTACCAGTTCGNGGTGTTAGTAAGGGCTATAGATACATTTTGACAGTAATAAATGTTTCAGTAAATATGGATGGTCAGTACCAGTTCGCTGGAAACGAGGTTTCGATGTGGCCGATGCGATGAAGATGGTTTTGCTAGATAAGGTATTGCCTAATAATTTTCAGATGGATCTTGGCAGAGAATTCTACATCCTGCCTTCCATTTGATAATGGATGCGAATAAAATTAATTACTACAGTACATTCGGTGATAATAAGTNATTCTACATCCTGCCTTCCATTTGATAATGGATGCGAATAAAATTAATTACTACAGTACATTCGGTGATAATAAGCCCTCCATCATGGAATGATTTAACTGCTCTCTGAAGAATGACAGGTGGCGAGAATTTTCGTCGCGGGGTTAGACATGCTGCCTCTATTAATATCTGTTTACATTGAACGAGTTTACCATACAATCCACATGAACGCAGTGGACATTAAAGATGATTCTTTTCTGTTGACTATGTTAAAAAATGTGAACAGATTGGACAAGTGTTAGGCTAAAGCTCAGATTGGTGACTATGTGCAGATATCATGAGTGAAGAGAACATTTGCAAAATCATATACTCAGAACTGGATGAAAAGGTCTACAGAGTTGACAGGATTCATCATTACGAACCACAGATGTGTGATCTCGTCGATTTGAATGGTGACAAGCTGATGAGCGGATTTTACAAACAAGAGATAATGACAACTAAGTTTCCCGATGTTGAGAAGGTGCTTCGCTCACGAGACAGCCAGCTATTCGTGAAGTTGAAATTTTTCTCTATTCTGGAAGGATATTTGGTTTGCAAATAATCTTACGAGGTTGCATTGTTATATTGTTGGTTTAAAACCGAAGTGATAGAATTTTGAATTTCCTTAAACCTGCCATGAAGAATGTTTTGCAATACACTGACAACGTAACATTTTAAACAGAAATTTAATTGACATTCAGTTTTCCGGGCAAGCGTAGACAAGAACAAATTCGGATTTATTTCATCAAGCAAATATATGTTCAACGACAAAGTTAAAAATCCGGGCGAAGAAGACACGAATACAGCTACTTTTCCCATAAAATGGATATTGCGGCAAGTTTCGATAAGTAATGATAAAACTTAACCCTTCCAGGTTCACATTCATTTATGTTTTAAGGTGTTGCAAGCAAGAATTTTTTACGTTTATCGACTTTGAGCGGAGACCAAAACTTGTTTCATTAGTTTTTGTTTACTCTTCACCCCTTTTGTTTTACCCGCAAAAAGGATATATTGAATGAAAAATATTATGTAAATCATTCAATGTATCTTAAAGAAATATTGTATTTAACCGTATCGTGTATAAAAAAAATTGAAAGGATGAGTATAAAATAGGCAGCTTTGCTCATCCCTTAAAAGTGGTGGAATTTTAAATTATGCTTTAAAGTTAGTAGAGTATTATAAAATGATATACTTAGTATATTTGCATTACGGTACAGTTAGCAGTATTATGCAACGTTTGTGTATTAAATTTAAATGTAAGGTTTACAATCCCCTCTCCCATTTTTAAAGCTTTGATATGTTTATGTCGTCGTTTCTACTCACCTCAACTGAGTCTACGTTGGTTCGTTGCGAGGTACTACGAGATCTGTTTCTGATCACCGAGATCTACTTGGGTAGATGAATCAACCAAAACAGACTGGCCACCAGGCGCGATAGAGGGCCTCCACCACCTAGTGAATCCTCGTTACGTGCGGCACTAGTGAGGGGAGGAGGGTTGTAACGGCAGCCCCGCCAAACAAAATTTACCTGCCGTCTCAAGGCCCTCACACAATTGAAAACTTAAACATTTAACTTCTCGATTTGACTTCACGTTTGATTTCCGACATGTTGTTTCTTATGGAACTTGACACAATGGAACTGTGAAAGGCAAAGTCACTCTTGACTTTACGATTTCGAAAAAGTTAAAATTTAAATCCAAAATCAAGCAGCCATTTTGCCGAGAATGTAACAGATGTTATGTGGGATGAGTGTTATTTTACTGTAGGGCGATTTTCATCTCAGTACATTCAACCAAGTTCGTATTAATTAAATAAATGGCAAACGAATATTATGTGAAGAGGAAATATATGAATTGATATTTTTGAATAAAGTAAACAAGTGAGTTTTTTGTTTTGAAAAAACTTTTAATGTAAATTTTAAGCTTATTTTTAAAAAAGGTAAGTAAAATGCATTCTTCAATAATATGATAATATTGCACCTAACAAGATACACATTTTTACAAAGCTCGCAGAACCGATTTTCAACTGTCTGAACTTTGACTTTAGATTTGTATTGTGTATTGGTGGTTTCTTCAAAGGAAAGGAGATGTCACACTTGTGTTCTTGGACACCGCGTGTCGCTGCCTGAAGATGAGAACATATAGAAATTCCCGAAACGTCGCATTAAGTCAGTTTGGAAAAACTATTGTGTTTGTGCAAGTTTCATCGTTATGTTTGTTTCATTTGTGTAAGCAACCTGTGTCGTATTTTTTGTTTCGTCTGTTGGTCGTATACAGTTTTTTTTCGTATATATAAGGTATATTAGTTTTCCGCTTTTTATTTTGCTGTCCTGTCTTATTTGACTCGATTCCTTCATGGGATTTTCTGGCTTTGTGCATATATATTCTTGACTACAGCATACCTGGTTTGCATTCTGTCGTGTCTGGTAAAACTGCTGTGCTTGAGTGCGTTTCTTTGTTGTGTTGTCCCATTTTGTTCCTACATATTTTGTCACTGTTGCCGTAACATTTTCAAGCAGGTTTATAGCCTGTGTTGTTTTCTATGTGTATCTGTTGGTCGTGTATACATACATATATTTTTCGTAATTAGTTGCTGTTCTGTTTTTTTGACTCTATTCCCTCTTGGAATTTTCTAGTGTTGTAAACAAATATTTATTTTCTCGTCCATAGGTTACTTGTCTTATTGAAATACTTTTTTCGTGCTCAGTTCTGTTTTTACATGACAGACACCTGCATCGCGATGGTGAATGTCCAAAAATCTCTATCTAGTAAAAGGAAATGTAAAGTGAAATGCTGAAGTTTTCTACTGTGCAAGGGCCTTCACCTGGCGTCGACAGGGAAATGGGTCGCGTGAGGCCACCACCAAGATGTCCAAGTTGCTGAGCTGACTTCATTATACTGGATACGCGCCCCGTGCATAAAACTGGGCTTACAATAGAAACGTTAAGCCTTAAATTATGCGTTAAGACGTGTGCAGGAGAAATGAAAGTGTGTTATCATACGTATTGGTTTCCAATGGAACTTTGCAGGTCGTGTGCGTAGTTGGAATTCCCTGAACGTTAAAAGAAATAGTTATATTTGATATCTTAAGTGAAACTTGTGAGGCGACGACCAATCAGGACAGAGCAGTCGGTGTTGTTGGCGAGAGACTGTTATTTACAGTAATGTAGGTATTAAAAATATTAAAAAGGCATGTGTGTGCACATGTTAACGATTATATTTGTTCATGATAACAAGCTTCTCTGAGAGAAAATGTCAGTTTTTAAATATCATCTGCTAAAATATGGTTGATGGTTGTGTTATGCGAGGTTAGGAACAAAAGTAAACACGACAGACTTCTCACATGTCGGCTTTTAAATATCATCTGCTGAAATATAATTGTGTTATATGATGTTATTGGCTGAAATTAAGAATTAACATTTTATATAAGCAACTTAAACTACAGAAGACGTGTTTCCGTATGCCCGATCAGCGCTTACTGCATAATTCTTAACGCATAATTATTTTATTGTAAACTAAGTTTTAGCAGCAATGCCTTCCTCTCTCCTGCCGCTCTCCGTCAAACCAGCGGGGCCTGGCTAGCGTGGAATAACGTTTTTGAAAATGGATCTATCACCTTCCATAGAAGAAAAAAAAAAGTTTTCAGAGTGTGGGAGATTAGCGATTTTCGTGTATAAAAGACTGTTTCCTGAACTTTTGAAGCATTGATTCACAGACTTTCAAATATACCTAAAAAAAAAGAGGGGGAGAGGCTCCTCGTAATATCATGGGGAACAATACGGAAAAAATTTTAAGTAAACGTGTTAATGAAAACTTTTTAAATAATATTAAAATCAAATTGTTATGTTCTTTTGGGGTTCTATTTGCACTGTAAACGAAAGTTTANACGGAAAAAATTTTAAGTAAACGTGTTAATGAAAACTTTTTAAATAATATTAAAATCAAATTGTTATGTTCTTTTGGGGTTCTATTTGCACTGTAAACGAAAGTTTAAATATTTCAGAGGTTTCTTTGCATCAGAATTTTTTCTTATCAGATCTCTTTATCATAAAATATATTTTCATACAATATAAAGTATTTTGAAACTAAAAACTACAAACGGGAATATCCTTCACACACCGCACAGTTTACCTCTTCTAGGTGATTGTTTTCATTTCAGGACTCTGCATCACCCACTAAGCAGGATTCATTAATTTCCTGACAATTTAAGTTTTTGAGAAGTAAAAAATTTAAACAATGCTTTTATAGGCTAACTTCTATTTGCCTTACTCTGCAGAACATACACGAAATCCAACCTATCAATGCATAATTTAGTCACAAATAGCATAATATGAACTTTAAGATATCAATAATATCCTGCCTTTCCACAACTACGAGATAACATGTAGTACAAATTAAACTCAAACATATGTAACAACTCGTAAATTGTAAATTTTCTCTAGTAATATATTTTTAATAATTACATTAAAACTAAAATTATGACACGAAAATAAATAATTTCTGCAAAAGAGGTGAAGTCGAGCTTTTAGAATTTTTTACTTTTCTATGATGTTTGAACGCAAGCTCTTTGTATGAATTTACTCGTATGGCGCCTATCAAAGCCGATACTGCATTAACAAAATACATTGAAATACATTAAAATACAACTAAAAATATAATCGCTACACGGGTGCCGTTTCGGGCCTGCCAAGGCCATGAATGCAATTAAGACCTAAATCAAAATACAAAATATAAAAGAGATTAAAAGATTAACATAAGTACAAGGAAGATCATGGCGTGATATGACTCATATATTCATCAAAAACTTGCGTGCAAAGTGCCTACGGGATGCGGCCCATTAATTTTATTGTAACTCGTCAATGAGACCAGCATAACTAAAAATAGAGGCACATAATGATCTCAATCAGACAGCTTAAAACTTACAAAAAACAATTAAACTTTTCACTAAGATTGTAGTTTTGCGACCGCATCCAAGTTAATCTACGCATACAATTTAAAATGTGCAGCCGAAAATGAATTATGAATTTTGAACGGAAGCTAATCACACGAACTCAACTCTGCATTGCTTACAATGCCAAACGGCACACAAATGCACTAAATACATAAGACCATAATCAAGTTTAACACTGTGACCAACCTCGTGACGAGTAGTAACGGAGCCGAACGAAGAGAGGGAGACCGGCAGGCCAATTTCTTTTTCTTACCTACCCTATTGCTAAGCATTAAGGGTGGAGTTCTTAAACATTTCGTATGCGGTCCCGTAAACTCCTCGCGTATAAGAGGTGACTGTCTCTTAAAGGTCTCTTAAATATCTCGTAAACCGAGCTTGAATTCACGAACGAAGCTTGTGAGTTCATCTTTTGCGAAACGTTTGAGAATCCGATGAATTTCTAAGGTATGTATGCGAAGCTAAAAGCACGTTTCCAGCTATCGGCAGTCAACATCAAGGTTTTAATTGAATGGATTCGTCGAAGAACACAAACGTTGTTAGACATATTTGTAACTTAATGTGTATGGCACTAAAGTAGGTACTTATGTAAAATGAAACACAAATGTGCTTATGAAATATGAAATATTTCACAATTTGTGACATATATTCTGCAGAGGCATTATTCTCTCCACTGTAACGCGAAATTATAAAACCGACATTTTAAAATTTAAAAGACGAACATGAAAACTCTAGCATGCTGGACTACCTCCACACAAATGCTACCATTTGCAGCATAGGAGAGACTTAGTGGAAATAACCAGAAGCATGCCACAAATAGGAAGCTCCGAGGATCTAGTTGTGTAGGCGTGACCCCAACGTAAAAGTAGAAGCAAAGAGGCCGAGCCAAAATTCCCACTCCAGCACCCTTACACATACATGATAATACTTATTATTAGAACATACAGCAAAAAACAGTGTTATTTAAAAAATGAGCAAGGTAATTTATGAATAAGAAATTTAAAAAAAAAAATTAAATATGTGTGACTAAATTATTATCTTTCATTTCAACAATAGTAAAAAACAAAGAACAAAGAATAAACTTTTCAAAAGTATAACAGCAATAAATATGATTTCTCTGTTCTTTNCAATAGTAAAAAACAAAGAACAAAGAATAAACTTTTCAAAAGTATAACAGCAATAAATATGATTTCTCTGTTCTTTGGTTTTGCGTAAGTAGTAAATTCCCTTTTTATATTATATAATTATATATTATATAAGGAAATTAACGTTAACTGTTGGAAACCCCACAAAAAAAAATTAAATAGATAATACAAGAAGGTTTAAGTCATAAAACTAAATTTGGGTTATTTTTCATATTTGAAAGAGTTCAGAAAGGCTGCGGCCTTATTACTGTGTCATGCAAATGCCGAAAAAAAGGGGGTGGCTGAACTTTCCCTGAGATGTGGCCCATCTTCGGGACATCTCCCTTGCCAACGCCAGCTAGGCGTTACATCCTCTTAAAAAAAACGGCATCAGGCATGAAGAAGACGCAAGGTGACTTCAAAGAAAAACTGCCATGCCTCGGCAACAAAGTAGAGAAATGGCCTCACTGCAGCATTTTTCCGACTCAAACGGTCGACCGCTGTAAATAAAAAGTTTACGTGCAAAATAAAAAGGTATGGTCATAATTATACATTATTGAGACGACAAATAACAAACAGAAAAGGAAACACTTACCATAAGCGGTAAAACTCAAATGACCAGACTTTTAGTAGGAAAATAGCCGGAGCTAATTAAAAATNAAACACTTACCATAAGCGGTAAAACTCAAATGACCAGACTTTTAGTAGGAAAATAGCCGGAGCTAATTAAAAATTCAGTCACGCCATGACGAGTTGAAATCAAGAAGAAGGAAGTAGCACGCGTTCCAAAAATACCAGTCACTGACACAGGTATAAGGTCNCATGACGAGTTGAAATCAAGAAGAAGGAAGTAGCACGCGTTCCAAAAATACCAGTCACTGACACAGGTATAAGGTCCCTTCACAAAACCAGTGATGCTATCCTGTTTCATAATGCGGTATTTTACATTAATGCGATATATACTTTATAAAATTATATTGACAGAAAATAATTTAAATAGGAAATTCACAAACCAAATACAGGATATTTTATTACGAAATTCACAATTTTTTAAAAATAAAGTTATTTAAACCGGTTGACATAATAGCTTACCAGATCAGAATAATTGGTCTCCTATAAATTAAAAAATGAAAAAGTAACGAAATTTTGAAATATTTATAGATAAATAAACCAAATTACAGAAACAGTGACAAAAATATTATCTGCCATTGTTTTGATATAAAAATGAAAAATAAAGCTAGGTGCTGGAAAAGAACACAAAAGGAATAAAAGGTTAAAAGAACATATTTAAAAATAAACGCGTTCCTAAAAAGGTCACAAAACCTACAACAAACGGCGGCAATAATTGAAAATATAAATGGTAATAGAAAACATGACATTTTTAATGAAATGGAAATGCTGCTGTTCAGGCAAATGTGCTTGGTAGTAGTGTGGCTCTGTCGCCATA
This sequence comes from Clitarchus hookeri, assembly GCA_002778355.1. Classification (NCBI taxonomy): domain Eukaryota; kingdom Metazoa; phylum Arthropoda; class Insecta; order Phasmatodea; family Phasmatidae; genus Clitarchus; species Clitarchus hookeri. Next base: position 8,721 of record NQII01028244.1, read on the forward strand.
GTTCAGAGGCAGGGTGACCGACTTGTAGTCGGAGGGCCGGGAGCTCGCGTCCCGGTTCCTCCGCGGCATATTTTCAGTTCGCATGTCGCGCGCGTGTGAACTGTGAATTTGTCACCAAGTCAGTCTGCTACTTGAGCTCGTCACACGGCAAAATGCACTCAAACTGTCAAACTTCATTCTCGCTATGTCCAACGGCAGATATATTGGTCAATGTAGTCAATAAAGTCAACTTGAAAAAAAAGGTGTGTTTGTGATAGGTGGGATATGGTAGAAGGCTCATGATAATTTGATGCGTATTGAAATCCCGATGCTGAAAGATTCTTTAATTTTTAATATTATACTACTCGCAACTCTAACACTACGTAACTTATTTTCCTCCAAAACACATTAAGAGCACAAATAATGAAAATCAATCAGAGATTTTACATATAGTTCCATGGAATTCGTGGAAAGGCCCTTCCTGAAAAAAAAATGTACTCATAAGCATAGAAATATGCACGATAATAGTTATATTCCTAATTTCGCAGAGATTTTTTAAACACATTTACTTGGTAGTCATTAAAAATAATACTTGTGCTGCATAAAACCACGATAAGACGAGAAAGTAACAGATAAATATAATCATACATACTCCATCGGTTCTTGAGGCAAGTTTAAAATTTACTGTATTATTTTCCATCACTCTATTTGTGTGAGTCAAGAAATATATGCCACCGCTTTAAAACAATTGTATCTGCCAGTGTATTGTATCTTAATTACGAAACTATGTAAGGCTAGCGTCATTTTTACAAGTACAAAGAGAGGTTAACGGGATGCGAGTCGTTTAGGGGTGGCCAAGGACTCTCGTAACTTTGAGAGTGCCCGCAATTGTAACCAACACGCAAATAATTAGCTTGTCGATTAAGAATTTCTATTTCCTGCAAAAACAAGATGCGTACCGAATGTGGCTCGCATCTACATCGCAAAAGTGACAATGAATACCAGCCTAAGTGTATGTTCGAGGTAGGGACGGGAACTAATTGCATCTTAGGGCTAGTCCCCATAAGCCTAAATGGAAGGGAATTCATGCAAAGGAGGCGTGCATCGCGGCAGAGAGGGGTTGGGAAGCCATGATCAGCGTTTAGGGTCATGACCTCCTCTCCGAGTGTACTTATAGCTGTAGCTATAGCTAAGAAGGGTGAGGGAAAAAACCAGCATAGACACCGTAAAAACCTCTCCCGAAAGGAAAGAAGTGTAAAACTCGTTCCTGCATTACTGAATTACTACAGGAAACCAAGGGTGTGGATAACCGTGCTGTTTAATGTGATTTAGGAAGCGCTAGCAGAGAAGGGGTGGGGCTTGTGGGTGCAGGCGCTCTTGAGGTTGAACTGCTGATAATATTCCTGCTTTGGTCAACCAACGCAAAAATATTGACAGCAGCAAACTGAACGCAGATCCCCCCTGCTTCTCGCCGAGTGCATCGGAAAACTGGGCAGCTCAGTCAGGGCACCTATTCCATCTTCACTATTCCGCGCTAACAGCAGGATCTAGGATCTTCATGCCGTGGGTGAAGGCGGGGAGCAATAGCCCAGGGAGTTCCCCCCCCCCATACACCAAAATAGTCCGTCGGTCTTGGATGATCTTTAACAGGAGCTTGGCGAGACATCCGGGACCTACCAGTGATGGTGGCTAGCCACTGGCTCAGAATGAAGGCTAACATCAGTGGTGCTTCCAAGGTCCGATACTTTCCAAATACATTCATCAGGCAACCGCAATTCACAGCCCGCAGAATCCAGGAGTGAGGTTCGCTACACTTCGCACTTATGACACCTCGAGATCCACCTCCCCGCCTTGATAGATGGGATGCTTCATGCCCGACGCGCTTCGCCATCTCGACCTGAGCTACCCAGGTTCCCGTCGAACAAGACGACGCCGCTTGCGCACTCACCAGATAGTCCGCGGACTGGTATTTGAATATTCCCAGCCGCCCCAGGGTCTGGGAATCCCCTATCCGCCACCTGGGGACGCGACGAGTTGCGGAATAGTCACCGAACCCAAGCTGCCATAGTCCCGCCGCACTCGCAGAGGCCCTTCACCTTCGCTGGTCCCAAGGGGCGGGCAGATACTGGCGAGAGAGCAGCCACGAGCACGATATTCACCCCACAACAGCTCGACTCGTGCGGTCCAAAATGTTTTTCTTTTGTTTGTTTGTCCTGGTGAGCCCCATATCCCCCTACGCCAGTGTGAGCTACTTCACAGTTCTGTGTCCTCCGGCATGCATGTTAGTAGCTAAGACCGCTGGAGAATTGGATGCGTCTCAAGGTATGCCCTATGCGCCTTAGCTCGGGTTTATTATAGGTAAAAGGGATTCATGCATTGCACCTACAGCAGGATTGCCTGGTGCCATGGCCGCAATTGTATTCATGGTCACACCCCGAAAGAAGAAGGGTCTAGATGGAAGGCACAGCAAACCAGCGCAAAGCGGAGAGGGCTCTGGGAAATTCTGTGCGACAGTCGCGGAGGATAAATGCATATTCCTTTGACTTGATTAGGGCTGGATAAATTAGGGTAAGTTGTTAGTTAGGGAAGATAGACTTGTGTGGGTTTGATGCAGGGTGATATGAAATGAGTGCACTGCTAGGATGTAACCAGGGTCGCACTATGCGGCCCTGGTGGTGGGGGAGAGAACTGAGCCACCCACCCGACAGATGCGAGTCGCCTCTCCGTAACACAGAAAAAAGTGTGTTATGAGGAAATTATAATTAGGGGTAATGTGTTCATCACCTTGTTTGTGACCTCACTAGAAGCTTTGTGAAGTAAAGTGTATGTTTGAGTGTGCATGTTATTGTTGGTGTGATTACACACAATACCCACCAGCTGCTGCACGCCTTGGAATTGACACAGGCGAAGGGTCGTACATACAAACAGCTGTGGGATGAGATAAGTGTTTTGGCTCATGTGTGTGTACATCAGTGTTTTTACAAAGTACACCACAGGGCCGCCACCGAGCCAGAAGCCATGCAGTGCATGTTATGCTTTGTTCTGTGATCACATAATACTTCGCCAGTTTTTTGGTGTATGAATGTAGTAAGTGTATTGATATGGAGCCATAATATGGGTTTCCCGGTGTTAATTCCAATCGCGTGCATGGCTGAGGGCCTGAAATTACTAAAATGCACGTTCAGCCGAAATCTTTGAAGTCACTTTGACCATTGTACCAGCTCTCAGTGTATAGAGACACTGAGATACCGGAAGCGTACTAGTGTCGCCCTTAGCGGTTGCTCCCTAGCTTCTGTACTCCTAGCTCAGAAAATAGCTCCATGAAGACGAAGAACTTAAAGGCACCTGCTTTTGCGAATAGAAACGATGAATATCCTGTAGCTTCCAGGAGTCAGGAATTTTATTACCGACGAGAAATGAACGTACGCCCAGGCGTGAGGTTACAGGAGAAACGCGAGACTGAACAGTGAAGCCGGCCGCAAGGTTTCAAACCCCGCCGAGCGAGTCAAACATAAACCACCTCATCACCTCCCGGAAAAAGTCGCCTGTCCTATCTTGTCTTACAGCGTGCAACCATTAGTTATTTTAGTGGCAACCTCATTAATTATTTTACATTAAAACCTAATTTAAAATAATTGTCTCAATCACCTTCAAAAAATTAATTTAAAGACAAAAATATTACACATGTATGCAGACGTGTTAAGAATTTTGTAAAGTTTACTTAGAGTAAAAGGTTTAGTAAGTAGATATAAAATGATCATTCTGGTCCTATGAATTTTAAATGAGGTAAGAGTCTGAGAGCATGACGATCGACTCTCGAAAGTGTTCGGCAATGATCGACATTTAAGCAGATGGTTACTTCATTCAACTTTAGAGAAAGCACCCAAGTTTTTTCGCCAGTGTTAGTATTAATTTCATTTTGGTTTATAATATTATCGATCAGAGATAGCCGTTTGATCCAAAGTTAGTCTGCGGGGTAGAAATTCCATTATAAATATTTAATTTTCTTAAAACCACACAGTTACCGCGTTGAATTCTACAGTTTTATACATCTATCTCCATTGTTCCTTGTTCTGACAACAAACTAAAGGTTCCACTTTGATATTTCTGGTGTACTGATGTACTTTCATTCCTATTTACTTGCTGGTAAGAAAATTTGTCTCATAATTTAAAGAAACTACCAATTTTTTACATATATCTAAGAAAAAATATTTTGATGGCTACGATTCTTGTACAAAAATTTAATATGATCATGCACACATTCTAACATACAAAAATCGCTGCAGAAAGTTTCTGAAACTAGAGTCGGTATTCTAACTCTGAACATCATATCTCACTCTAATTTCCATTCATTGTCTACAACATATCTACAGTCTTAATTCTGCATTTCAGAATTAGTTTACCTAATGCAAAATTTTTTTCCCTGCATTTTTACTTAAAATGAGCTTCAAGTGGTTATTCCACGGAGGACCAGTAATATAAATGAGAGGAAACTGGGGTCTTTGGCGTGGAGTATGGAGCTGTGCCAACGATCTCAGTTGCTGGCTATATATGTGCATGACCTTGATTGACCTTATCTTGGAGGCTGAACCTGGGTGACCTTGGCATAATATGAACATCACCTTAAAAATTCAGAAAAAAATAAAAAAATGAAGTAAAGAAAAATTTTTTTAACAGGGTTTTGATACACAGTTTATTGGGACTGAATTCAGTTATTTCATTGCACAAATTTTGTAAGGTGAAGGACAATTGCATATAAATATGAACTGTAAATAGCAAGCGATATACATTTATTCTGAGATATTACATTGAAATTATTTTATCTGTAGTGACTGTACATAAATTAGAACATTATTGTTATAACTTATATATAATTAATTAAGATCTTCATCCCTTTGATTAAATGGCTAATATAACTGACTTTGAGAAATTGTAACACTGGTGTCACAAGTGGGATGGAGGCATTCATTTAATAATCTAATTATAAAATAGGCCATGCATTAGGGTATTAATTATTAAGATATGAAGTACCAATAATTATTAAGTAAAAATAGCATTAGGCCAAAAAATTAGGATTATTTCTCAGTGAAGGTTAACTAGGAAAATGTCGGCAGATATGGAAGCACTGAGTGCTTTAATTGAAGGACTAAGTGGCAAAAAAAGTAATGGTAAAGAATCAGTAAATAGTCAAATATCTTGTATGTAGTCAAATTAGAAGTGATAGTGAACCACTGGACAGAAAAATAGACAGTGCTAACGAAGTGGTCAACAAAATAGAAGAGAAAATAGACAGAATGAGAACGTAGACCGAAATATAGAAATTCCAAGCGAGTTGATGAACAGTAAAATATACTATGTGGAAAAGAAAATTGACAGAGTTAGTGAAAGGATGAACATTTTCGAGTGTAAGATGGACAAGGAGGTGAGCACACTCAAGAAGGAATGGCAATAATTCCTACAACAGCAAGGAATAAGATACTCTGGGCCAGCAACTCAGGAGGAGCTGAGATCGACCCCCACCAAGCCGACAGATGTGGGCAGCAATGAGAAGGTAGAGGTCGCCACCAATGCAGATGTAGCAGGAGAGTCACAGTAGTTCTGAAGTGTGAGTACGCCTCAGCCAGGGGTTGGTAGAAGCATCAAAATTGCTTGCTACTTATGATGGACATACACCCTTGGCGCGAATACTGGCAACAGTTCAAGATCGTTGCTCCCTGAATGACTGGACTGATGAACAGTGGGAG